>JARHVA010011081.1:0-95070 GCA_037957365.1 Torreya grandis
CTTATATCATAAAGAAGTGTTACTTGGGAAGAAGAGAGTCTTTTTAGGAAGCATTATCCTTAGCTATTTTGATCACTGGGATGACTCTTTTTTAAGTGGGGGGAGGGTGTCATGACCCTAATTGACCTATATTTAATTCATTTATGCTGATATAGACTAGTTATGAATTATTTGAGACATATTTTATTATACTGATAGAATCTATGATCTATATTGATATATTTTTATTATACTTGTTGAGATAATTATGTATTATATTTTCATTACATCATTGGATATTATTGCTTAATGTGTATTGATTCATTATTTAAATGTTGTTATTTAATTTATTATACTTACATGTCTAGATGATGTTGAAAGTGTATTTGTTGACTACATAGATAGGTACTTGAGCTAGGTTGTGTTTAAACCTAAGCAAAAGGGGAACACAGAGAAATAATATGTATAAATGAAAAAGTCAATTCTAATATAATGTCTGACCTTGTTAGTATTAATGATCTAGTCATTATGTTTTTATAATTTAATTGATATGTATTATTATTTTATGATCAATTTCATTATTAGTTTATTTGATTTAGTTTTTATGTTTGTGCACAACATATTTATACTCAATGTTGTCAATTTCAAGATTATCTCTTTGATTGTGTCATAATTATTTGGTGACTATTGTATTCTTATTGATATTATCATTTTTGTCATCCCAATTTCTTTTTTGTATTTGACTCTATGATTGTCAACTTTGACATTCTATTCGATCATGTGTTTGAGCAATTATATTGATTGTTGATGTCTTATTTCAAAGCTTGCTCATCTTGATGTTGTTTGAAATAATATTTTAATCAACCATTTTATTGTTTCAAAATATTATTGATTCGTCTTAACTATTATTTTTTTGAATCTTGTGTACTAATATTTGAGTATTGTTAGATAAACCCTTTAATTATTTGGTTGGTATGTTTACTAAGCCAAGGTGAGGCTTGGGAGAATTTGTTAGGTTATTCAAACCACTTTTGGGAATTGGTAATTAGTTGGTTTGTTTTTTTTTTTATTCAAACAAATTATGGGTCATGGTATTGGCTTGAATTACCATGAAATGGGTGTCAAGATGATTCTTTGGGTTTTTAGGTCTTATTGTGTTGCATTTATACTCAATCTTTGAGAAAGTCAAAGCCTTGAGGAAACTCTACCAAAATTTTTGGCATGGAGGCCACTAAGAATGTAATACCATTTTGCATGAGGTTTTTGAAGAGCTCTAACTATAATTTAATGCATTTATATTGACAACCATACAAGAGTTATGAAGAGTTATCTAGGGTTTATTTTGGTATTTATTGTTCGACTAGTTTATTTGATGCATAAAGGAGATTATTGTGTTGGTTTTGGCATAAAACTTGGAGGCTAAAAGAGAAGATAAAATATTATATATTTGAATTCCATGAACCAAGTAAGCAATGTTTTGAAAATTTTGTGTCGATTTTGTAAATGTATTTTTAAATGGAAAGATGAGTTAGGGATTTAACTGTAAATGTTGACATTATTATTATATGTTGTGGGTTTATGGATAAAACCCTAACCAGGGTCACAAAATTATTTCTTTTGTTGTTTAATATGGAAGTCATTGATGTATCAACTATGAATTTATTGGACACATATCATGATTTTCTATTTATTTCTTTTATTTTTTTATAGAGGTTGTGGGTGGTTGTTTATCAACTACGTATATGTTGTTAGTTTGTGGAATGGGTTTTTGAACCACTACGAAGATGTTTCTTTTGAGGATGTAGCTTTATTTAAGTGACTGTATATAATCACTACATATATGTTTTTTGTTTGTAAACCACTAGGAAGTCATTTTCTTAAATAGAGAGGCTACGACTTGTTTAAGGGATAGTGTTGAGAATTTTCATTTTATTATTTCAAACTCTTAGTTGATTTATTTTTTTATTGTGTTGGTTATTTCATTGAATCCATTAATAAAATGGATGGAATAACTAGTTGTAGTTTATTTTGAAGACATTATTTTAAACTTCCAAGGATGAATTATTTTTGACTTTGTATGGTTAATATTTAGTTTAATATTTTACAAACCTTAACCTAGGTACAATCATGTTTAATAAATAATGTTTGAAAAAATATCATGATGGTTATTTTGAATCATGGGCATACATGGGGGAAATGACATATGGATTCCCCAGATGGGTTCAAAATGATTGTAGGGGTTTTGGAAATAATATAGATTTATTATTTTATTATGTTTGCATGATTGTTTGACTTTTGTTGTATTATTTGGTAATTTTTGGTTTGACTCAATTTTATGGAATCATGTTGAATTAGTAGCTTAATCCTATATATGATAATGGAAATTATAATTAGCTCATTATTATGTTGACTTATATATGATATCATAGATTTGTTGATTATTTTTATTTATTATGATTTTTTAAATCATTACTGTTAACATTTAAACTTTTACTATTTTAGGTAAAGTCCATTTTGGTCAATAATTTGACCTATAGCTTTACATAAGTTTTTAATTTATTAATTCTTAATTAGCTAGAACTATTGTATTATTTTTATAAGTTTGTTTTTAACTCATAAATGTCTATTATGCTGGTACGTGAAGATGATTACCAAATAATTTCTGGCATATATATTAATGAGCCATACTATATTATGAAAAAGAATATGGCCCATAAATTGAAAATCTTGAAAAGAGAGCTGCAATCATAATCATATGGCCCATAAATTGAAAATCTTGAAAAGAGAGCTGCAATCATAATCAAATACCAAGTTAATTGATCTTATTGAGATGGTTTACATTCTTTTTTTAATTTTTGTTGGTCATTTGTTTGAATGTTATCAAGCCCATTTTGTTTCATTATCCTTTCTCCACTATTTCTCTTTTGCCTTTATCCATATCTAACTGATGGTTGGGTTAGTCTAGGGTGACTTATTTTTGGGTTCATTTAGAGTGGTGAGGTGGGTTTAGCTTCATTGGATTATGTGAAATGATTGGATTCATTTATTTTTTACTTTGAATGGTAAATATTGGTTGTGAATGAATGAAAATTTGTATGTAATACTTATGACTATAATTCATGTATTTAATCATTGTTGTATTTAATATAGAGTGATGTAATAGTGTCATGTATGTTTAGTCCATGAATAATCATAGTTGATCATTTGATTATTTGCGTAATTTCTTATTATTAGTTTATCATGAAATTAATTTGGTTCATAAATACTTTGATATAGGAATATATATTTGAGTTATTTATCATGTCATGGTATTTAAAAATGTAATTGGAATAAGTAGTAAAATAAATTTTATTTAGAAGTTGTAGTATCTTGAATTTTTATATAACATCAGTTTTTGGTTGACTCCTAACTAGTAAATTTATTTGTCTTTGGGGTTGTACATGTAAATCATTGGTATTGTGATTGATAAATTACTTAGTTATTTTAAAATGCAAATAATCATATTTAAAATTAGTTGTAAAACATAGCTCGATTATGACATGATTATTTTATTACATAGAGTATATGCAATTAAAACATAATGTTAGTATGTTAATGTTACTTTGTATGATTTCTTTACAATTATAGTCTTGAAAAAGCTAAGTGACATTATCCTTTCAATGTGTTTACTTGTGATTTCCATTGTAATGTGGTGATTTTGTGAAGTTGAAAACTATATTCAAATGAAAGTGTTGATACTTCATCAAATACTTTTAGTACAACTGTATGTTTTAGCTAAAAGAAATCTTTGTAATTTAATGGTGTATTAAATGGATTATATTCAGATTAATACTTATGTGAAGAGTTATAATAACTTAATAAAATGTGTGACAATGACAAAGATGTGATAATTAATTAAGTAATTATATGTACACGTGTTCTAAAGAAAGGTCTCCTAGAAGATAATCATTTCACTTTTAAATTACTAATAATTATTAAGTGTCATGGAATATATGGGAAACTCCTAAATTAATTCATTATAATTAATCTTCATTAAGATTAAGTTAATAGTATGCATATTTCAAAGGTATAATATCAATAATATACTTAATTGGAAAGTTTAAAGAGATATGGCTATTCCTAACTAAATAATTTTGTTATTGAGGAATAAATGATCCATGTTTGTAACCAACCATTAAATTATTTAAATAATTGGTTATTATCCTTAAATGGTAAAATAATTTAATGAAATTATATTTTTATTACTATAATCTACCTTAGAATCAATTATTAAGTAAGCTCTAACATTCAACTAAGAAATATAATAATGCTTAGGCTAAGATCATAAATTTAAGTTAATGGATAAATATTTAAGTTCAATATTAAGTAAGACTTAATATAAGTACATTTAGTCCATGGGACTATTAATATGTATCAGGTTCTATTTAACTCATGTGGCATTTTTGTCATTAATAATGGGAAAGATAAATCTAAAATAAGTTATATTAGAATTTATAGGCATGTTTTGTCATGAGATTTTACCCTACTTAAAAAGGATAAGATGTTTCTAAAGAAAAATTAAGCATGGTTCTTGAAACATCTCATGAAGCTTGTATACTCCATGTAGTAGTGTATATTAAACCTTATGTATTAGTAGTATTGTGAAATGAAAAGGTGTTATAATGCTTTCCATTACTTTTGGAAACAATCCTTTTTCATTGATATTTATTTGTTGCTTGTGATTTGGTATATCACTCTTAATAAATCTTAGTATGATGATTATTATGTTGAATCTGATCTTACTCTACCACTATTTGTTTAACTTTGTTGAATTACCCTTGAGGTACTAGCTATTTTATATCCTATACAGGTAATTAGGTAAGGCATAAGTTAGTAAAAACTTATTTGGGAAGGCCAAAACATATTACATAGATAGAGGTGAGTGGGTAAGACCAAACTAACCCACTTCTATCCAAATACTAGGTGGTTAAAATACTTTGTAATGAAGTTGTTGATGGGTTATGCACTTGGTCTAGTCCATGTGTTAGATATAACACATATATGGAACTCATCACATGTTTCTATTCTAAAATCTAGGTGAATTTTTTTTCATTATTTTAGTCTAGATTATGAGTATAAAATAAAAAAATTGGTTGTGACACTTTTGGTAAATTTTGAAAAGTAGTATAAAAAAAAAGGACAAAATGTGAAAACCAAAAGTCACATTGTAATGTAAAGGGTCATCCATTCCATCCTATCTCTATAAATAAGATACAAATCACTTGTACAAGGTCTATTTGATTATATTTATAATTTTTATTAAAAGGAAGGATAAAGAAACCTTCTGTTCATTATTCAAACATTTAACATATGGAAAATTTTAATACTTTGTGTCTAGTATTTTGTTTATGGATGTGTATTTTTATTATGTTAATGCATATATATCAATTAAATAAATACTTTTATTAATATAAAAAAATCATGTTAATTTATATAAACCATTCTTATCATGCATAGGATTAATTATGTGTTTGATCATTCATGTGTAACCCTTCATCTCCTTTATAATTTTATTTTCAGTTAAACGTGGTACAACCCAATACTCCATTCAACTTGTAGATATTATAAATAGGTTTATTTTAATTTTTCCCACTTTAAATAGAGGTAACCTCCCTTATGAATATAGGATATATTTATGCTCCTTCATTATTTTTAAATCCCATATTCTTCAAAGTGCCAAATATTTCACCAAAAGAGATAATAAACTCTAATCAAGTTAGTAGGACTAAACATTTTCAACATAAAAAAACTATTATCACAAATTTATTACCCTAGAAAAAAATTAAATGGTGTAAAGTATATGTTTTACCACATCTAAGACATTACTCATGGGAGGGGCCAACCTATTTTATAATACATGTTTTTCATTATAATTATTTTATTGTGTGTTCATTATCAAATGTGTTTATTTATAATTTAATTATTAGTTATAATCATAGTATGTTTAATCAAAACTTATATATAATAGTGATTTATATTTCATTCAAGTGAAATTTTAATACTTATAATTTTTCATATTGAGTCTAAATAAATAATGATAAGTCAAAATAAAATGCAAGTGATAAGTTTTATCACTCAAAAGTGCACCCTTACAAGAACATATGCCTATTCCCATCCTTACTAATACAACAAAAAATATTCAAGGTGTGAGAACCTATATTAGAGATAATATATAGGTGAAGGTCTTGTTTTATTTGGTACACTCACCTAATTATCTCTAAACTCTCTAATTATGTTTTTTTTTTATTAGGAAAAGGGTAGAAGGAGCAATGTTAAAGCTGGGAAATAGAAATAAAGACTAAAAATTGGGGTGATGCACCAATGTTAAGGTTAATTATGCATATATTTTACACACTTTGAAATATAAATAAATTTCATGCATTAAATTACTTTTTATACAATGAGTCTTGCATCAATATTTCACAAAGATGTCTAGACAAAGACTCACACTAGCTTAGAAGAGATAAATAATGATTTAATTCACTTATAGATTACGTAAAAATTAGACATAGATACTTTATATTACCTAAAAGAGTTCTTATTTTTTACATAAAAGTGAGATATTTAGATCTAAAAATATAAAAATCAGTCATTCATTAAGTTACATCAATGAACATTAAGAACACACTTCATGAACAACTTCAAAATAGAGAAAAATCAGTTCTTTATTGCTTCAAAGGTAAGGTAGTAAATTTTTTGGAAGGTTTATTTAATCCAAAATCATAATATACACATAATAATTCAAAAATTAATGTACATATAGAAAAAACAAGAAAGGAGAGAGGAGACAAACAATTAGAGATGAGTCTCCCTTGTCTAGTCCAACTTCACTCCTATTTCAAACTGAACTTAACTAAAACTTCAAAGTTCTAAACAACTTGCTAAAATTACAACATAGTAATTTTGGAGTTTAAACATTACTTAAACTTGTTATACTTAGAACATATCATGTAAATATTATATATATAAGGTAGTTTGAATGTTTTAAAAGTCAAATATTCTTGCATGTATTTGAATAGTCTTTAATTTGAAGAGATCTTTGATTATCTTTAGTTAACTCCTTGTGGACAATTTGAACTCTTTTTTTATCTTAAATTAACTCTTTTTGATATTTAATGCATCTTGAAGTTTGAATTAAATTACATTTATTTCATCTTAGATTTTGAATTTGACTTACCCTGACTTGCAACTTGGAGTTTTTCTTCAATTATCTCACTCGAACTTGGAGTTTGACTTCAGTTATCTCACTTGTAACTTGCATATGTGTTTGACTTATTAAATTTCTAAATTTAGCCCAAAAGGGTCATAATAGGAGAGAGATTAAATTTTTACCTTATAAAGATTATATTTCATTAAAATAAGGCCTTAAATCTTAACCAAGACTTGAACTCAACTTCTCCACTTGTACATGTTTTGAACTTCACCTTTTAGGGTTAACTGAAGACTCTTTCTATTGACTTGACCTTTTCTAAATTTATCCAAAAGTAGGTCATAGAATTTAGAGAGAGATAATCATTTTGATTTTTAATTATTAATAAAATATATATGATAACTATTCATTTGATTATGGCAATCACAACTCTTCATTTTAGTTCTTTCGTATATGCCCATCTTCTATAGTTTTGGCAGGCTTCTTAAATGCACTGTCAGAACTTGAAACTTGATAAATTTATATTATTTGATAATTAAATGAATATAAATATTATTTTAACATAATAAAAATGGTTTAATATACATTTAAAAAAAAATTAGGCTCCAAAATCCATATACAACTCCAAAAAATACCATTTTATGCTCTCTTGGACATGAGAAACCTTGTTTTCCTTCATGAATAAACATATATTTTGTAATTTTATTTATTATAAGGTAATTTAAATACATTAAAATAATTTTAAATATTAAATTACATCAAAATATAATTACATGTAAAATTTCATGATATTTAATTTAATAACAATAAAAAATATGCATTGTTTGGTGTTTCCTAGTTTGCACAATTTCATTTATGAATGCCTGTAGGTATGAGATTTCCCATTTTTTGAGTTATATTAGTGATAAATACCTGATTATTTTTTAATTTTTAACTATAATAACCCATTACATAATTCTAACCATTGGATGTGCTCAACCAATCTTTTAAACATCTCAAAAATTACCTTTTCTGATTGTCTCTCTTGCTTGCTTAAAACCCTGATACCAATACCTTTGAATTTATACATTATTTTACATGAAATTTTTATTTATTAAGGTTTATAAATGTCATTTATTCTACATAATATATCAAAACACTTTTTTTTATGACAAAAAAATCAAAAATGTTATTATATCTCTTAAAATTAAGCCATTAGGGTTTATGAAGGGTTTTAGAGCAACTCTTCTTATTTATAATTGTTAATAAATTTATTAAACTATAAAATAAAATAAATACATGTAATATTTAATTAATATTTTCACAAAAATCTTTATAATAATATTTTAACCAACTCTTCTTCACCTTCATGTACTGAGCATTTGAACATTTCCTTTACTAGTTTGCAACTAGTTAGTTAGATGAATAAAAGAAACCTATGTCAAAATTTGGACTTTTAAGTTATTTACAAGATTTTTTATAGAATTATGAAGGATTTATTATGTTTTTTATACTTATTTAATATTTAATCCATGAATGGAGTTTTGTTGAAAACCTACACATAACCAACTTTGACCAATGCTGGTGAAATTGTCAACAATAAGACTTATGAAAATTTTATATTTGGTATAATATTAGATAATATATATTAAAATAATAAAATTTATATTAATATTAATATAAAATTTCATATTTTTCAAAAAAAATTTGAAATTCTACCATAAATTTTGAGCTCAAATTATCTCAATTTTGGCACTTTTTTACATAATTATGGCTTCCAATACATGACGTACTTAATTTTTCATGAGTTTAAATGGTTTTAGTTTTCATAAAAAATAATAATTACTAATTTTATAAAACTTATGAGAAATTTTATAATTCCTATTCTAAAACCTACACCCTATCAAAAAATCTCAATATCTAACAAATGATATGTTCAAGTGGTCTTTTATATATATATATTCAAAGGGTTTTATAATTCATTATCAAGGTTTTTAAATACATGAATATATAAAATGACTTTCCAATTTTATTGTAAATACATCAAATCAATATTTAATTAACCTAAAATTTAAAAGGACATATTAGAATCATTGATAGCATATACGGTAATGTCAATTTAATGACTTAAGTTGGTAATATTGGTTGGCATACACAAACAATTTGGGTTACTTGAATTAGAAGTTTCAAGTTGGAAACAAATATTGAGATAGTTAAAGTCAATATAAAAATAATTAATAACATTTTTAAACATGTCTATTAAGTTGGAAAATTTTATAAACTAACTTTTGACAAAGAATACTTTTTTAAAAAAATGGTGGTAATTGTCATTAACTCAACAAAGCATGTATATACTAGAGAATGATTTTTTCACTTGGCTTGTAAGCTTAAAGTTAATGAGAATTTGGAATCTGGGTATAGGGGTTTTTTTATTTCATTCAGTTCTCTAGTTTTCATCTAAAATATTATTTTTAGAAGTTAAATTATTCCATTTTTTTTTTTGAGAAAATGTTGATTATTTTCAATTGTATGCTCCATTTTCAATTATTCTACATGATTTTAAAGGCATTATCAAACACATGTAGGCTGGTACAAATTTATAATGGAAGATTATGATATTTTTAGACGGCTTCAAGGTCATTTTCCTACTCATGATTTTCAAAAATTGTAAGTATGACATCATTTTGGTTTTCAAATTAATGAAGTTAAAATAAAATGTAGGCAATTTAAAATGATGAGGTTTTGAATGGAATATGATTAAATCTATAAATATATGCATGCAGTGTTCTTATTCACTTGATGTTAAGCTCAATTTTTATAATTTATTTTATTATTTTCTTGAGTTTTGAATCTCAAAGTTCATTGATAAATCTTTGCATGCAATTTTTTTAGATTTCAAATTAATATGCATGTTTGTTTTTCTTTTTCTTGATGGGTTTTTTGGTGTAAATTTCACAATAAAATATTTTTAAGTTTTAAAAGGATTTTTGGCTTTCCTTAATTATTTTTATTTGGTTTTGAAAACTAAATATTTGAATTTATTTTATGCATTTGAAGCTAAATTATACATGAAGAATATATAAATATTTTTTTTTCTACATGCAAGCATCATATATTTGGAACCATGAATGAATATTTAAGTTATTTTTGTGTGATATATTATATATAAATGTGTTTACAAATTCTATAAATATATAAAAAATATTCCAGTTATTTTCAATAGTGTGTATGAAATAGGATCACAATTTTTAAAGGTTTCTAGTTTATTTCGATTTGTTATAGTTAAAAATGAACATAATTCAAATGATTATGGGTAGTTTTCAAGTTATTATGTTTGTAAATGTGAACATAATTATTTTATTTATTTTACAGTTCAATTAAAATGTGAAGAGTTTGTGAAAAGAAGAAACAAATTTTCTTAAATACATAAAAATACTAATAGGTAATTTTTATGTATGTTAGATCTTTTAGATGATTTTGACAAAGATTGATGGTTTAATATTCAATTTAGTTTTGATATGATTTATCAAATAGAAACATTTATGATGATGATGGAATTTTTATTTGGTAAATTCAAAATTTTATAAATATGATCTTGATACTTCATATTGGTTAAGACATTGATTCATAAGGTTGATATTTTTTTATACAAAGGTTTCAATTGCAGATTATGAGTTATTTTCTTCTTGAAGAATGTGATTAAAACAATGGATGTTTGAAATATTTAGTTTTTATGAAATATTTTAATGAGGAAAATATTATATGTAATGTTCAAAGTTTTTTATCTAATTACGTAATGTTTGCCTACATGTGTTGACATACAATCTCAAATTTTTAAAATTTTGAAGGCCATAAAATAGATGATAAAAGATATTAGTTTCATCTTGTAATAAGAAATTTTAAAAAAAATAGTTTAAATTTTGAACATTAGGGTTTCTTTAATTTTTTGACACCTCATAAAATTTTCATTCTCAATATTTATCATAGTTTCTTGTCAATTTTATTAATAATGTAGCATAGTTCAGCTCATGGATGATTAAGAAAATATATTGTATTGAATACTTTAAAAATAATATAATTTTGAAAGAAATATTTATTGTGTTGATTGGTTTTGGTTTCAAGTAATAAACCTTAGTTTATAATTTTCTTTTTGAGATAGAGAAAATGTTTCAGAATAATGAAACTTGAATATTATCATTATTTAATTTTTAGTTTGTTTGTTTAAAACATTGAAATATCTTAGTGATTAGTTTTTTTCAGCATTAATTTTAAGATATGGCATGATTTTTGATATGAAAAAACTTAAGAATGTTGACTTATTAGTCTTTTTTCCCTTCATTTAAAAAAAAAAACATGTCAGGTTGAAGTAGAGGTTCATAGTGTTTTGATAGAAATTTTTTAGGAAAGAGAATACAAAAATAATAGTGTGTCATTTGCTTGATACAATTATTGAGGAAGACCATTTAGGGTCTAAAAGGCCTATATCACGTTTACGCATGGTTTTAGTCTTGGAACTTATGACTCCTTTAATGTTTATGTGAGTGATCATGCATTTTGTAAGATTTTAAATATTATTCCATCTAAGTATTTATCATCCCATGGTAGTTATTTATGTAGGACTTGGTTTATCTAGTCTAATCAAGGAGTGTAACTCCATTAATAAGAAGCCACTAAAATTCTACATACTTTTGCACAACATAATGAGTAAAAGGTTCCACCTCAGAGATAGGATGTTGAGAAGGCGTAAGTTCATCTCACTCCAAAATCTTCCTCCAAAGCCCTAAAAATGAACCCCATTAAGAAGACCTTAGAGAAGGAGCATCCTCAGAAGAATCTGAGAATGATTGTGCTAAATAATGTCATAGAAGGCTTGAGTAATAGGACTCAAAAAAGATAATAAAAAATAGGATGATGGATAAGGTAGAAGTCAAGGATTCTATCAAATCACTCATGGAAGAAACTACCCTTCCTGAGAAACTACTAGTTATTTTTTCTCAACCATATTATGTTATTCAACCCTTGTAGCTTACTTTGTTTTTTTTAATTATGTTTAAACTTAGGTTGTAGGATATTTGTAAAATTTACTTAATTTACCTTATCAAATAATAAAAAATCATCCCTTAGTACTCATGACTAAAAACCTTTTCATATTTTTAGTTACAAATCTCATTATTATGGATGTGGTTCCCCAAGTAGTTCATTCTATCATAGGCATCCTATAAGTAATGTGATAACTCCATTTGTTGATCAAGGACCTAAAAATAATGTCTTATTGACTCTTTAACCTCTACAGTTGTCATTGATGCAACCAATGTTGAATCCTTGAGTTATAAGTATTATAGTAAACGTTCAACCACACATGTGGTAACTCACTTTATGAATAAAATAAAAATGGAAGAATATGATGAATTTCGAGGCATTACTAGGATCAAGATGCCTACAATACCTCTTGAATAAATTGAGTATCAAGCTAAGAAAGGGTAACCTTTGATTTATTTATTTTTTTGATGAGAACTAAGCTTATGATTATTTTACTTGGTGTTTATATTTTAAACATTTTTTGACTTTGATGGTTTAAATTTAGTTTGATTAAAACTATTTTGTAGCATGTAATAATTTTGATTTGGGAGTGGATAGATTATTGCAGTAAACTTTTATAATTCATTTTTTCATTATAATATTTTAATAATAGTGATGGTTATTTGTTTTGGTTTGAATATCTCCACAGTATGTTTTTTTAGGTTTAGTTTTAGATCATAATATGGTTAATTATTCTATTAGATTTGTTATTGTTTGTTGTTGTAAATATTGATATGTTGGATTTTAATGGTTTATAATTATTTAAGAATAAGTATTGATAAATTAATAATATAATTTAGTGATTAATTACCTAGACTTTAATCATTTATTATTGATGGACTCGCATGATAATTTTTAATAATGATTAATCAAGTTATTATAAGTGGGCCCCACCCTATTATAAAAACTTTGTGTTTGGTTTATTTAAATTAATTAATATCTTGATCATAACAAATTCACTTTATGTGTTTTTTATTTAAAAGCCTAATATAAAGTGGTTATATTTTAATAAATTAACTTATATTTAATTTAAATTAACTAAATTTTATTTATAACTTAAAATACAACTAATTTCTAAAGTAAATGCTTTTAAAACTATTTGATGGACATAATCAAATAAAGGAGATCATATAGGTACAAGATATATTAAGTTTAAGTTTCATACTTTGATATCTATTCTATCATAAATATTTTAGATTTATTATTACTAATAGGAAGACCCAACAACAATTTCTTCGATGGTGAATGACCTTGATTGGTACAACAAGTATATCTAGGTTGATTATTTGATTTAAAAACTCATTATATGAAGATCACCAAGATTTATAATCTTTTGATCACTACATAATAATATAGTTAGATGTGTGGATCATATTTTTAATTCCCCCAATGTTATACTCCATCCTACTCTTTGAAGACTGCATTAGTATTAGGAAATGAAGTAAACTAGTTATTAGTTTTTTTTTTATTCTGATGATATATCTAAACATTTATGTTTTTTGGTTTTAATGGTGTTCTATTTTATTTCATGATATATTATGATTAGAGGACATTTGTAAATTTATATGGATATACTATAATTTGATTAATTGGAATCTTATGTGGATATGATTTCATTTGTAGATTTGATTTGTCTTACAATAGTTCATTTGATGTTTATACATTATTAGGTTTTTACTATTTTGTTGCAAGATCAAACTAACTACTATTTTATTGGATCGAGGTGCTTGGAGGATTGTCCTAGACTCATAGGATGAAATAGAGGGAGAGTATCATAGTTGAGGAGGATGTAGATATCAACATTTGTGATAAAAAGAGTGAAACTGAACCTACACACAAATTTATATGTTGAATTGAATTACTATTGATGGATGTGCTAAAAATTTATTTTAATATCTATTACTATGGTTAATATTTCATTATTTTAATTGACTATAAGTCAAGTACTAGTTTTACTATGGAATAACTAGTTAACAAATGGATGTTCATGTTAATAGTATTTATTAACTCTACCAATATGCATTGGTTATATGAGCCTCTGTGAAACCATTATGCAAACTAAATTGTCAATTTTTAAATTATGAATTAAGATGGAATTATTTTTATGAATTATAAACCTATATAGTACAACATGTTTATTGAAACCATGTCTTTGTATTTAATTATTAAAAATTTGTTTGACCAAATTTTTACCTCTTTTTAGTTACTTAAGGGATATGGAGAAAATGTCACCCAATAATTTATCATTAGGTGAGTTTTAAAACTTAGGTAAAATATGTTTTTATGTTGGTTTGGAAGGTTATAGTGGCATCATTTCTATGAACTATCAGGAATCTAGAATGACAAACATGCTCTGATACCACTTATCAGGATTTAGGAAGCACAATTGATTACCATGTACAAGCAACTAAATGCGGAATTTAACCAGAAGTAACAAGTAACTAGAATTTAGAAATAACAAAGAATATGAGAGACAATACACAATTGTATTAATACTCTTCCAGAAGGAAATACAACAAAGAAGATGCCACAGTCTTCTTCCTTACACACCTCTAGGGCTCCCACACCTCTAGGGCATAAATAGTAAATCTCTTCAAGAGCTCACTCTCTCTCTTACTGTCCCAACACACAACTCAAACATAGAGTTGGTGTTCACCTCCAACCAGTCAGTATCACTGCTGCTAGTACACCGAGTATACACACATACTCAATCGAGTACACAATGCACTCCAAGTACAAAACGTACTCCAAGTAGATCTCACCTGATCTTGCTCCTTGATGTGTTGCTATCACCTTTGATCTTGCTACCCCATAGATCTCCTTTGACCTCGTACACACACACACTTGAAAATCAATGATCTTACTTACCACATGTAGATCTCTAAATGTGGCCTTGCACACCTGCCGACCAAGATCATACACACATGAAGAACCCTTCTGATTCTCCAAACCAGCACCCCTGTGGATCTTCTACCAGATCTTGCTATCCCATAGATCTATCTAATCATACACACTCGGCACCCATGTGGAACTAGGAGGAACACACCTTACTCTCTTCCCTCTAAAGGAGCTAACCTTGCTCAACTCAACTAGCACACCTTTACAATATAGCCCATGAGTCTATTATATAGATCCCATGCAAATAATAATTAGACATCCAATTACAATAATTAGAGCCACAGCTCAAGACTAAAAATAGACTTTCAACATGTAAACAACCAATTCATTAACAAACTATCTGAGAAACTCACAATTTTGAACCGCACAGGTGACCAACGTCAGTCCCTGTCTGCCTGGAGATGACCAACATCAGCCGATCACTAATAGATGTCAGCAAATTCCTATCTACACCTGACTAACGTCAGTTGGCCTGACTGATGCCAGTGACTGTGACACTCAGTAACCTCCTCCAATGTCTACATCAGTGAAGCTTTTAGCTCCACAACCTAACAATCTCCCACTTGGAGATAAATACCTACACTATACCTATACCTGTACACCATCTAATCTATTTCCTGGCTTGTATCCCTCTTCAAGCTCAACCTTGAAGACCAACCACCACACATCTTGTGGTGAAACACCTGTCATCCAAGTAACCTACCATATCCGAAGCCCTGACCCTGCATAGCATGTCGACCTGCTACTGGTCCCTCTCAGATACATGAGAACCCACTGAACTACTTTCTAGTGCTTCCTTCCCAGATTGATTACAAACTTTCTGATAGCACCAACTACTTGGGCAAACTCAGGGAGTACACATGTACTCAACCTCATCATGTGATTGGGGACCCTGTTCTGTGAACTGTCCATCCATAGGTGTGCTTCCCTGTTCTACATCCTGCACTACCTTCACACAATCATCCTGTGACAACATCAACTTGTGATCTTCCCTATCTCTAGGATTACTCACGCCAAAGAATTTTGCTACTCCCAAATCCTTCATGGCAAACCACTGAACTAACCTTGCCTTTAGCTCAGCAAAACCCTGTATGTCTGAACCTGCAACAAGCATATCATCCACATACAGTAATAGGATAATGTCATGACCATCATCCACCTATTAAGACAAAAATAATGGTTATAATGACACTGACTAAAGCCATGCTTTGTCATCCACCTGTCAAACCTGTACCACTATCCTACAGCTTCCTCAAGACCATATGACCTGGCCTTTCATCTCATGTGTCCATTCTCTCTATTCTTTAACCAAGGAATCCATTTGTATTTTAGTGCTTTCATACTAGCTGGAAACCCTACCAAATCTCCTATTTGGTTCTGCATCCTAGGAGTCAAATTCCTCATTCATGCCATGCTCCCACTATTTCCTAGATCCTTCCTGCTTTATAGTGAGCAACGAGTATAAAGAAGAGGAATAATGAATTTGAGGCTTACTTACCCTTTCAATCCTCCATATGGGCATTTGAGACTCCTTGACATCTTGTTATCCACCCAAAATCTATTCCAGTGACTGACCTTGGTCATCACATAGTCTGCATCTGACCAATGTCGATTCCATGCGAATATCTAGGTCACCGATGCCGATCATCCTACTAACATCGGTCTCCACCCACCCGACACCACCGACTTTGCCTATCTACACATGACCAACATCGGTGCCTGTTTGTTTGATGCCAATTTTCCCTGACTAATGTCGGTACCTGTGTTCACTTGTGAGTGATGACTTTTTACCCACGAGCTTTCTTTGGATCAAAACCTTGTCCAAATTGCCCTGCTTAGAGTTACTCAACCTTCTCCACTGATTTCTGTCCATCATCTCCTCCATAAACACCAAGGCTTTTTAGTTCTTAAGTCTATCAAAGACATCTGACTTTCGCTTAAGAACATGCATCTCCTTCTTGCTCTTGTGACCAAGCCTACAAAGCCACGTCCTTGCAACAGAAGAAGAATCAGTAATACAAGCAGGTAGATAAAGAGTACCTACTTTCTTACCACATGCTAATTCAAGTGCATCCACTGTGAGAGTTACTATGCATCTCTCATCATCCAACTTTTCTAAAGAAATTAGCCACATCTCTAGGACTGGGACCTGCATGACCTTCTTCAACACCCATGTGTTGGGCATCTACAATTTTAGCTGCACTTCCCCTTTGCCAATACTTTGACAAGGCTCACCAACCCCTAAATAAATCTTTCCAAAGTCTCCAAAGACCTTAACATGGAAAAATACTCTATTTTAGGCTGCATGGAAAGAGGCAACAAAATCTATAAAACAAGATTCTACTTTATCCAAGGAACATCCTAGAGCATCTTGTGCAACAACACCTGCAACATCTGCTTCTTCAATTCTTTCATGTTGATCTTCTACCAACCAATAATATTTCTTTACCTAATCTTTCTTTCCATAACACCATAATTGACCATTCGTGCTTTTCAATTCCTCCATTCTTAGTATACTTTCTTCTGCCATTGCTATACTCCCACTCAATCAAAAACCCCTAAGAGTGACATGTAATCAAACACAAAACTTTCTCCCTGCAACCTTAGCTCTGATACCACTTGTCAGGAATCTAGAACAAAAAACATGCTCTGATACCACTTATCAGGATCTAGGAAGCACAATTGATTACCATGTACAAGTAACTAAATGTGGAATTTAACCAGAAGTAACAAGTAACTAGAATTCAGAAATAACACAGAATATGAGAGACAATACCCAATTGTATTAATACTCTTCTAGAGGGAAATACAACAAAGAAGATGCCACAGTCTTCTTCCTTACACACCTCTAGGGCTCCCACACCTCTAGGGCATAAACATTAAATATCTTCAAGAGCTTACTCTCTCTCTTACGGTCCCAACACACAACTCAAACATAGAGTTGGTGTTCACCTCCAACTAGTTAGTATCACTACTGCCAGTACACCGAGTACACACACATACTCAATCGAGTACACAATGCACTCCAAGTACATAATGTACTCCAAGTAGATCTCACCTGATCTTGCTCCTTGATGTGTTGCTATCACCTTTGATCTTGCTACCCCGTAGATCTCCTTTGACCTCTCTCTCACACACACACACCTACAAATCAATGATCTTACTTACCACATGTAGATCTCCAAATGTGGCCTTGCACACCTACTGACCAAGATCATACACACATGAAGAACCCTTCTAATTCTCCAAACCAGCACCCCTGTGGATCTTCTACTAGATCTTTCTATCCTATAGATCTATCTGATCATACACACTCAGCACCCATGTGGAACTAGGAGGAGCACACCTTGCTCTCTTCCCTCTGAAGGAGCTAACCTTGCTCAACTCAACTAGAACACCTTTACAATACAGCCCATGAGTCTATTATATAGATCCCATGTAAACAATAATTAGACATCCAATTACAATAATTAGATCCGTAGCTCAAGACTAAAAATAACCTTTCAACATGCAAACAACTGGTTCATTAACAAACTATCCGTGAAACTCATAGTTTTGAATCACACAGGCGACCAATGTCAGTCCATGTCTACCTAGAGATGACCGACATCGACCGATCACTGATCGATATCAGAAAATTCCTATCTACACCTGACTGACATCAGTTGGCTTGACTGATGCCAGTGACTGTGACACTCAGTAACCTCTTCCAATGTCTGCATCAGTGAAGCTTTTAGCTCCACAACCTAACATGAACTATTTAAATAAGAAATAAATTAGGTCATTTCAAAATCATTGGGAAAAATTAAGTTTATTTTACTATCATTATGGTGTTGACCTTGCCATTTAGTGGGTATTTTATTTTTAGGTAGTGGAATATATCAACCATGAAAAAACAAGGATATGGAATCTTTAAATAATGGTAGATGGAAATAATATGTATTTATTAATTTGAGTCATATGATGGAGAACTCACAAAGTTTTAGGAGAAAATTCAGTTCATGCAAAACATGGAAGAAAAATGTAAATGGAATAAGAAGAGGGAAAATGTAAGAGTTAAGGTGGTTGTGGAAGAAATAAATAGAATATTTTCAAGAGGGAAAATCACTACAAATATCTTGATTAGATGGCAACCATTGCTAGTGAACAGGCAAGTAGATTATTTCATTTTGAAATTGAAATTTGTAAGATTTTATTGTATATATAAGGATTATATTTTCCATTATAAATAAGGGATTTGAATTCCCTTATTACCTTGGTTTAGTATTAAAAGTCATTTTAATGCATATTTTGGTAGTAATTTAAATATTTATAACTCTCTAACATAGTTTAATAGAAAAGAATGGATTTTTGAATATTTTTTGGTTGTTTAATAAATCACTTCTACATAATTTAGGATGGAATGTGTTTCCATCTACAAGAACATAAAAGTAATAATAGATCCAATTGGATGGTTGATTCAACTACATGAAATAGACCCTCTGCATTTATCCTGCCAAGGTATGACAATTGGAAGATGAGAAAATGTAATATGTTCTTGATATAGTGAGATTAGCTCGTAGTGTACATTATATTTACCTTGTTGAGATTAAACCAAGACAAAATATTCATTTATTTATATGTGGCTAAATTAGTTCCTATAAATTTATTATTTTGACTTAATAACCACTAAAAACTTGAGGATATATATTTGGAATTCTGGGATGGTAGTTATAGGTCTTTGTATAGAAAGATTTAGATTCATATCTTGAGAAAATGGAAAGTTATCTATAGCCATAATATTTCTTACAAAAGTTTTATATGTATATATTTTTGGAATTGTACATCCCTGTGTATTTATATATTAACTATTGAATTTGAATAGTGAGTATATTTCTAGTTGTTGATAGTCTCATGGAACTTATACAAGTTGTAGATGAAGTTATAATTTATAATACAATCATACATATATTTTTCAATGCTTGACAATACACACACGTGTATGTGTGTATACACACATATGTCTGTATACACACATATGTGTGTGTGTGTGTGTCTATATGTATTTATAAATATATATACATATATACACACATATATTTATATAAGAGAAATAATGTTCTCTCATCAATACTCAACCAAGATAGAATTCAAATAATTTGAGAGAATGTATTTGTTTACTTAAAATTATTAAATTTATGCATTTGACCTTGTTTATAATTATATATTAAGAATGTAATATGATGTGTATAAAAAAAATTATTCGATGTGATTATAATAGTTGTATATTGGAAAAGTAAGTGATTTTGCATAAAAGATTGATGTTTTAAATTTATTGTGTGTAGCCAAGTGAATATCTATCTTGAATTTATAAGTTATTATATGTTTCCAATATTTTATTGGTGCATATTTGGAATTTTTATATAATATTATACCATTATGTGCTTTATTATGATAAACAATGATTAGAATATGAGGTTTATGCCATGTAATGTGTATAACTATCATCTGGTATCATAGGATAGATTGAGATTAATTATCAGAGATTATGTGTGTGGAATTGAATCAAATACATGAGAGATATAAAATATATAATGAAATAATATGTCTAAAGTAATGTTATAGATAAAAACATTGTCATTCCACTATACTTTCTATTTTATATGTGTATGCATGATGTCATATTAGATAGAGGATTGGTTTCCATGGTCTATGTGACTACTACATGTATTAGTGATTATACTACATAATTTTTGTTGAATTATAGATATCAACATTGCCATTTTCTACCCCTTCATGAAGAGAAGGAACACTCCCATTGGGGATGTGTTTAAAATATTTATGGTATGTGTTTGGATTAAAATCAACTTGATGATGTTCTCCCTTTATTCAACCAATCAACCATTTTAAATGCATACTCATGGATATTGTTTTGATTTTTGAGTTGTATTATGAAGCTCAAATGTAGTTTTATACTTCCAATCATGTGTTATTATGACATATAATGATAAATTATACATTTAGTATTATTATTAAATATAATAATGGTTATACATTTGGACATGATTCATAATGATGAAAACAATACTAGTTGTATATACATGTTTAACTATAAAAATGGATTATTTTAGTGTACTATTATACCACTGAATTAGCATATGCATTATGATATATATTTTATCTTGTACACTATTAAACATTGTTTGAAACCTAAATATATTATAACCTAACTAGTGGATTAGTTTTAATTTATAGACATGTTATTTTAAATGTATTTAATTATTAAACAATAAATCATTATATTAATTAATGAAGAAGATTATATGTGAAGTATGATAGGTTAAATTAAAGAAAAATTATGGGTTACATTATTAAAATGCATTGGGGTTATAACACCCAAATAATGAATAATACTTTGTATATTGTACTAGAGATTCTTGAGTTTTCATTATCTTCAAATTTCTCTTCTCAAAAGCATTTTAAATCAGTTATGAAACACATGTTTTTTCAATTAAATTTCAAAAAAATTATCATGACTTCAATTCACTATATATGTTAAATTTATTTACTTTTTTTGAGTTAAGTTTCACTTTTATTTTTTATATTTACTAATATTTTCTATAATCTAATTACTAAATTTAGATTAGTTTTCTTTCTAAAGATTTATTTTTATAATATTGTATCACCCTTGTTACCTCTTTTTGTATCACTTTTTCTCTCTCTATTTAAAAAAGTCATGATGTTATTTTATTTATGTAGCATGTTTTTATTTTTAGATTAGAGTATTTTGTTTTATTTCTTATTTCCTTCTCTAATTTTATTTTTTGGTGACGTTTCTCTTCATTCTTATTCTTTAAGCAAAGTAAAAAGGAAGTAATATAAGGATATCATTGATATAAAAGATAAGTTTTTATTATTTATTAAACATAAAAGTATTTATTACTTCAAGGGATTACCTTTTCAATAAGTTTTATGTATCATACATGATTAATAACACTTGGTGAGAATCTAATATATGTTACTAAACAAATACTTTCTTATAATATTTCACGTTTATTGTGATAGACTCATTATAACTTTATCATTTTAATTAAGTTTTTTTTATTTGAAATGAAATATTGTTGATCCCTAGAGTTTTTTTAAGTCTAAAACACTCTCTTGGAAATTATAATACCCTCTTCATGCCTTAGAACTTATTTTTAGTCATAGGTATCTATAATAATATGGTATGATTCGAATTTAATATTCACTATAGATGAACATTTAGATTATTTTATGTTAAAAATGTAACCATCAACAAATTTTGTGACTCCATCGTGAAATTATAAATTATTATTTTTAATTGTTTATAATATTTTATTACCACTTTCTCAATGACCATTAATAGTATCACATAAATAATTAAACATAATATTGATATATCAATAAAGAAAGTTGATCTTGCATTAGACTTAATTTTTTTTAGTTGGTATAATCACCTAAAAAATCTACATTATATATTTATATTTAAAAATAATTTTGAAGTGGAAGCCTTTGAAATAAATTTTTACTATATATTCACAAGACATACTTAATACCATATAATTTAGAGATATATTATTTTAGTACAAGAAGTGAAGAAAATCATGACTACTAATTCTCAACCTGTTATCAAATTTATTTAAGAAAACCCAACTAAAGACTATTAATTTTCTTAAAGGGTTGGTCAAAATAGAAATAGAATTAGATATGATATACTTGGCCTACAATAATATAGATAATTGGATGATGTAATTTAGATTGAAGGATATTATTATATTGATAATGTAAAATAAATTAACCATTGGATTCATGAAATTTAGTTTGACATTAAAAATTATCTTGCCAAACTTCCTTCATTAAATGGAGTTAATGTTCCAAAATAAAATAGTAATATAAGTGAGTCATGGGAGGATCATATTTATTATTTCAAGTTAATATATGCAACTCTTAGTATTAGTAAAAAAATTATCTCTATAGTTTTTTCTTAAATCTTAGAAGGTAAAAAGCATATCTAGAATTTAATATTTTACCTACAAAATTCATAAATGAATGGAAAGATATTTAAGACTATATTGAATTATGTTTTGTAAAACCTAAGGAATATTTTTTATTTTATAATGAAATCACAAAAATTATATAGATTCTAGTGAAAAATATATATTTCCCCTATTAGATTTACTAGACTAAGGAAAAAAATCCACACAACATAAGACCACCTATGAAAAATAAAAAATGACATTAGAAAATAAATATATTGAAAAATATTTTTTATTTTATACAGTGAAAGTTAGGTTTTATATAGAACTAAAACCACAAGTTCAACCATAAATTATAAACAAATAAAAAGGATCTAAATAGAAAAATGCCACACCAATTGACCTACTACCACATTTTAGTAAACTTTTAGAAAAAATCATACCTGAGAACAAAAAGACTCAAAAATTATGACACATATTAAATTTCTTCATATGGTACATCAAATCCATCCTTTTTCCCAATAGGTGTTGTATCCTTCTTATTACCACTAAATTTATTTTTGGTGTTGTTGGACTTACCTCTAGTTTAGATGTTATGGCCTTATGCCAAATTTATTTTGTAATCCATAGTCCCCTTGTGTTTCTTAGGACTTGTTTTCTCTTTCTGAACTGGGGAACTTCCTAGGGTGATAGTAATGATTTCATTTCCTTTTTTGTTGGGGGTATCATCTAACCTACACCTTCTACCTTACACCATATTTAGATTACCCCAAACCTCACTTAGTCTATCTACCTCCACCTTTAGGGTATTCTACTATTCCCTAAATGGGACCAATTGATGTCCCATTCTTTGAATGTTTGTATGAAAGTCCAACAACATCTACCTAATACCTTCAGTGAGGTCCACCATTTCACTATCTTCATCCCTCCTCCAAACTTACATTTCCTTCATCTCATAAATTTAAAAATTAGGGTTTTTATACCCTAGGGGATATCCAAGCTTCTAATAACCTTATTCTCAACTTTATTCTCTTGGGAGGGAGAGTCATGCAACTTTATTTTCCCCTTCTTGGCAGTCACACAAGGAGAGGATGGGAGACTGGGTAGGGAGAATGAGATGACTCTTCCTCCCAATTATCATCTAAGTTATCTGTTACCTCCCCCAATCTTTTTAACTTACTACTTTCCCTTGGATTGATCTCAACATTCCTCACTAGTTTCCCTTTCTTTGTGAGGAGTAAGATTAAGCCCTAGTAAATTAGGTCAAATGAGGGTTTTTCTTTAAAGGTCAGAACAAAGAATTTAAAAGACATATGAAGATAGTAATAAAGGCTAATATAGTGACCCTTGAAGTGGTTTATAAGAAGGAAGTGATGGAAAAATATGTGCATAAATTTTCCTTCTAGATTTAAATATTTCATTACCTAAAGACAAATTTATGACCACCTCCTTAGAAGGTTGACTTTGGGGTTCCCCTTCTTATTGGTTTGGAATAATAAGTCTATTTCAAATAATGTATACATTAAATCTTAATTTATTCTCTTGTACTTGAGGGATTTGTGCCCTCATATGACATGCTTGTTACTTCCCTAACTGGGTCCTGAGTGATGTCAACTCTAATGCCCCTGAACGTGACTTGCCTCTATTTCCACTCCATAAAAAATTCTTGGCCATAATTTCATTGTGGATTTCAATTCAAATCATAAATTTAGTAAGCACCCATTTTATAAGTTTATGCCAGACCTTGAAATTTTTTTTGACTTTGATACATGAGATGGTCTCACACTTATCCTTATCACCACACATGACTATGATCTTATTTCATCTAAGGTAGAGAAAAATATAGTGTTGAATGGTAGTTTGAGTTACTCTAGTTTTATTTTGACCAACTAATATTAACATGATGTTATTAAAGATGACATATTATATACCTAAATTTGAAATGAGTTCCATAATCATGTCATTTAGTATGAACCAAGCTTGGATTATGTATGATCTCCACTTACACGTGTGCCTTCAACCCTTGAATTAACAAGGGAGTTTTGAAAATCATGAATGATTAGGGGTGAAATATGGGGGGGATGTTAGTGGGTCTAATTCACTTGATTAATTAAGGGTTAAAGACTCTAATGTTTATAAGATAATTAGCAATGGCATTATCCACCTAGTATATGTGGGCAAATAAACACTCATTGGTTAACCAAAGTAGACCAATAACATCAGGAATGAGTTGAATAATAGAGTGGGAGGGATTTTCCTTGACCAAAAGGGAATTATGTATTATTAGTGAATCTCCTTCAATTTTCAACTTGGAGATATTAAGATGGATTTACAACTAGATTCCCTAGAGGGTATCTTTGGCCTTTACCACTTGGTCTATTTGTACCCCCATAGGGTATGCATAGGTTGTTATATCTACCTTAGACTCATATCTGATGACACTTCCACCATTTGTATTGCCTTGATTGACCTTGGATGTTCCATAAAAATTTATATTCATCTATCCTATGGTGTAATCCCATTACATGAGGCTTCTAGCCACATTAATCTTGGGGGGAATGGGGTTAAGGTTCCACTTGTTGAGGATAACATGTTTATCCTCAGAGGTAACCGTTTTATCATTGGGTATCACCACTCTCTATTTATCAATAATAACATCTTGTAACTAGTGGAATGAGCTCAAAGTGTTGTAGATTTTATGATAAAATAAGTAGGAATTTATGGTAGTCCAAATTTTCCATCATAAGTGTGGAAGGGATAAGGACCATAATAAGGATAAGGAAGTAAACTTCCATAGAGGTTTACACTAGATGATGAGATCAAGGATGGATTTGGGCTTAACAAAAGACATGTTTAAGAGATGAAAGAGGAGATTCTAGATGGTTAACCTAAAGGGGTAGTCAAGGAAGAGGTGGGCCACTGATTCCAAACTAGATTTTTAAAAAATGCTCCTATTGGGGATGGTCATTATACACTTGGATAGACTATATACAATGAGGATTTTATCTTGGGATATAATCCAAAAAAAATAATTGACCTTGGGAGTGAGGTGCTTGATCCAAAGGTTTCCCTATTAGTTCAAATCCTCCTCCTATTCAAGGTTGACCATGAGCCCTGGCTTCACTAAGTACTCCCCATTATCTTTTATTGGCTAGAGATGTGAATTTTCCATGGGTAACACTACAATGTGAATTTGTTGAAGTTGAGTATTGATAGTTTTAAAATTTTAAGAGACTTTCACATTATCTATCTCTAAATTTAGGCTCTTCCATTTGTTCTCCATTTTGAGGTTGTCTAGTAGTCTTTAACCTTAAGGCCTATGGAGGTTTTAAAGGTCTTCTTTAGGTTGTTCCATGGGGGAGATGAGGTAAAAATAGAGACTGTGGACCATGGGTCTTCCAATAAGTCTACTTTTTTACCATTTCCAAACGTCCATCCACTTCCCTTTTGAGCAAAGTTATTGAGCTTCAAATGGATTTCTAGAAGGTAAAACCATGTAGGGGGCCCTCTTCCCAAAGGAGGATATCTTCCTCTATGCCCTCCAGATAATTCATTTTGATGATCCTAGTCTAATGGTTATATTATTTCATTACTTTCCAACCAAATTAGGTTGTGAGAGCTTAATTTATGCATTTTACTCTTCTTATCCTGAGTCCTCTTAGAGCCTTAGAGAGGCATAATTTTTCCCAGGCTAGCAACAAGAATTTTAATTTATCTTCCACACCTCTATAAAGGATTTTATTTAAATTTTATCTATTTTCTTCATTATTTTGATAGTGATTTAGAACAGGGTCATGAAGTAGACTGGTATTCTTTGAAAGGAGCTTTAGAGAAGTTAGATCTTGTCCTCCTATGAAAGAAGTGCTCCTTTCCACCTAATAATTTTTTTCTAGATTCTATCCACCAATAGGTTCTAGAAATATGTTTTCATCTTGGTTTTAAACAATGACATGCCAATATAGGTTTAGGTTAAATTGTTGATATTGCATCCTAGAATGACTTCCAATCTTTCTTGGAGGAGAGGTATGTTTTCAAGAAGTATGTGGAGCTTTTGCTAAAGTTGTTGCACTATCCTAACACCCATTCATAATCTAAGAGGATGGTTTTTAGGGATTTTGCTTCTTCCATGGATTCCACTTCGAGGAAAAAAATTTCATCCATGAACTAATTTTGAGTTATTGATATTATGTTATGGTTTATCTTTATCCCTTTTTATTAAGTTTTTATCCCTAGTTACTTGCAAACTTCTACCCAAATTTTAGGCCATCATAATAATAAATGTGGTTATAGAGGGTCACCTTGACTGATCCTTAAGAACCATTTAGGAACCCCATTAATATGGATTGAATACATGGGGGTGGATATGTAACTAAGAATCAAGCCCCTAATATATACTTCAAAACCAATCTTGCTCAACACCTTAACCAAAAAAATCTAGGACACTCTATCACAGGATTTGTTCATGTCACATTTTAGGAACATGCCTACCCTATTTGATTTCACCATCGAGTATGGGATTTCATGTATAATTATTATGCCATCAATGATTTTCCTACCTACCATAAAGGCAAATTATTTTTTAGCAATGATCTCTTTGAGCATGGGTTGGAGGTGAGTAACTAAGGTTTTTGTATAGATATTTTAAATAGTGGAGCATAAGATTATGGGTTTAAAATATTTTAGTTTATTTACTCTTGGTTTCCTGGGGTTGAGGACAAAAAATGTTTTATTAACCTCCTTTAGGTAGTTTTAGCCCTAAAGAATTCATAGACTATGGCCTTTACCTATAGGGTATAATGTCCTAGTGGGATGAAGCCATTAGGGCCTAGTGACTTATTTCCTTCCATAGAGAAGATCACATTCCTTACCTCCTCCAATGATGGGGATTTTAAAATTTATCATTTATCCACCTGAGAGATGGTAGAGAGAAGGTTTTTCAAGAGACTAGCCTCTTTCTAAGGATTAGTAGAGCCTATTTCCTTTAGCAAGTTTTTAAAGTGAAGAATTATTTGTTCATTGATTACATCTTCATCTCTGATTTTATTTCTATCATCTAGGATAAATTTTAAAATTATTTTAAAATTTATATTTATGGATGCATCTTGATGAAATAGTTGTGTTTTCCTATCACCTTCCTTTAGCTAGATGAATCTAGACTTCTGCTTCTAAATCAATTCCTTTTTAGGTTCTAGGTTAAAGTAGGATCTTAGGAGATCATTCTCAAAATTGAAAATGTTTTCATAAGATCCATGGATTACCATTTATTCCTATAGGGTATGAAGTTCATCTAGTAAGGCATTCTTTTGGGTGAATATGTTCTTGAACACTTCTTTATTCCACACTTTAAGTTTGGCTTTGGTATGCTTGATTTTTTTAGCTAGGATGAACATTTCTATTCTGATCATAGGTTCCCTCCACCATTATTTGACCAAGTTCTGTATATCTAGGTGGTGAAGCCACATGCTCTCAAATATGGAAGGCAAATTTTTAGTTTTGTAAATCCTTTCTCCTTCAAAGAAAATTGAGTTGTGATTCAACCTGATTCTTGGTAAGGAAGAGAGGGAGTTAGATAAGTGTAAATCCCAATTGACAAAGACCATAAATTGGTCTAATAGTAACTAGATGAGGTCCTCCCTCATTCTTTTTTTGGTCTAGGTGAAGTGGTTTCATTTGAGGTTGACATCTACCAATCCATTTCTTGTGATGAATTCATATAAATTTTTTATACTTTATATGAAATATTGATTCTCACCTTTCTTTTCTAACATATTGAAGGGAAAATTGAAGTTTCTCACTATGATTAATTTCCATTCTCCATTAATATTTCTAAATATCATCAATTCTTCCCAAAGTATTTTCCACCCAATTCTAGTGTTGGGAGCATATATGTTGGAAATGACCCATTATTCCTTTCTAGTTTTATCTTTGAATAGAATAGTTATATGGCTATTTTTATTGGTTAATAATTCTCCATCAAAGCACTGGGTATTCTAGATCACTTCCTATCCTTCCATTTTCCCAAAGAAGTTCACACTAGTATAGCCTACTTTAAACCATAACTTGTCACTATAGTTTTTAAAGACAATCTCGGATAATATTATTTCTTGTAATAAAAATATAAATGGATTATGTTTTTTTCTCATGTTTCTAACCAAACTATATTTACTAGGGTTGTTTAACCCTATTATGTTCCATGAAATGAGTTTCATTTTTTTAAATTAGTGAAATGTCCTTCTTGTATTGAAAAATATGATGATGTAAGTTATTTTTATATTTATTATGATAAAAATATCAAATGCATTGGATTAAGAAATAAATATTATATTGGTTTAAATTCTAACAATACAAAAAAATTGAAATACATACACAACCTTAGAAATGAGTTGGTCATTTTCAAATAATAATTAAATGATGAACCTACAACTTTAGATAAAATATTAAATACTTACTAGAATAATTATGAAAATAAATAACATTATTCTCATGTTTACAAAACTAATCATGATCCTAATACAAGCATTTTTGTTTAAAGTTTTTAAATTTTATTCAAGGAAAATATAGTATTTTTATTGACTTGGTAGATTATATAAACATGTGTATATATGATGAGCCTTAAAGAAAAATCATTATTTCTAACGCTTATGTTTTCCAAACAAGGAAAAAAGATTACAATTTTCATACTAAGGATAACTCCACTATAGCAAAAATTTATAATAACTGACATTCTTATTCAAAAAAATTACCACAATATAATGGTAGAACTATAGAAAAAAATTATATAGTTGTAAGTAATCTAGATAATAGAAACATTTTGTTTATAGTATATTATAATACCCAATATCAACTAACCTATATGCCTATAATGTATCCTTAAGTCAATACTAAAGATGGACATTACAATATTATAAATTATTTATTTAATATTGAATTTAGTTTTTATTTACTTCAAGTTACTTGCCTAGTTGGTCAATATGAAAAGATTAATGAAGTTGTAAAAAACCTAGATCTTAATAATATTGTAGGTTTACAAGAAGAAATTGATGATAAAAAAATATGAATATAAATTTTTTAAATATAATGATCCACCCTATGATTATATTACTTTTTTTAGTGTGCATATTATAATGGTTGATAAAAAAATCATAATTGCATTTAAGACACAACAGCATCCAAAAATATTATGCCTAAGTTTATTTCTAATCAATTAGGTATTTCATATGAATGGGATAATTAGAAACTTATTCCTCTGACTCCTATCAAATAAAAATATAGGATAAATTTTAGGATATGGTCATAAAATTGGCACAATATGAAATAATTAAATACATTAACAACATTCAATTTTTATACATTCCTTCTAATTATTTTATGTTACTAGGAACCATTTGGTCTAAAGATACTTATGCTTACATTGATATATATATGACTTGGGTTCTTATATGAAATGAAATAGCCTTTATTCATAGTGGATATTAGAATGGTACACCTTTTAAACCTATTTTAAATAGTATTTACTTTTCATATAATGTAATTGGGACATATGAATCGTCACCTTAGACGAACTAGATTAACAATATGCAAGAATAGCTTAAAAATAGATAATATAGTGTTTTTATTTTGATGTATTTTATTTACAATATGGTAGTGGTATTGGTGTTGTTATTATATCTCCTATAGGGAATTTTTTTAGATATGTATGTGTTATCTTTTCAAAACACTAATAATACCACTTAGTTGGAATATTTATGCATTGGTCTTTAAAAACCTACTGAACTAAACATTAAGTATTTAGAGGTTTTTAGTGACTCTAAATTAGTTATTAGGAAAGTTATAAAAAATTATAAAACTAATCAGTCATGTCTACATAATTATATGTAAAAAAATTGGTTATTGATAAAAATGAAGTATTTAACCTTTCACACATTCTTAGAAAATTTAGTATATGTGATGATAAAATTGTGGTTTATGCTTCTAATTCAAATTTAAGTGACATATAACCTTATGTTGATGATACTTTTTCTAATATTTTTATTCTTAAGACACTCAATTTATAAAATATAAGGTTTGTCTTAGATTGTGATGAACATATTTATACTTTCATGCAATGTGATTAATCTAACCATAATGATTACATTTTCAATTGTAGTGAATACTTTTAGATTAGTGGTATAAATTACCTCCTTTTATGTTTTCTCCTCATGATTATTCTAAAAACTCTAAACTAAATAACCTTCAATAAGGATTATAAGGTAAATTATTCTAACAAATTTTAAAATTGAAGAAGATATCAAATGTGTTTACTTATGAATCCAATGTAAAACTCAAGAAAAATCACTTTTTATCATGTTTTTAAAATAATCAATTAATATTTTTTCATTGTTATAAAAATATTTAAAGGGTTATGATATTTTAATAATTTTTCATGATTTACTTATTAAACTTGGTATAAATCATGTTAGTAAAACATTTCGTAGACTTATCCCCTTGTAATAAGACACCATCAATAAAGAGATATATAAAAATTTGGATGGTGGTGTCATTTATCATTTTATATATTATGATTGTGTATATAACCTTATCCTATTTAAAAAAAATAATGATGGCATCCATGTTTGTGTTAAATTAAGAGATCTAAATCATGATGGTATTAAATATACTTTTCATTTACCAAATATTTATTAGATTTTAAAACAAGTTGCTAACTATGAAATAATATAATTATTAGATGGATTTTAAGTTTATATTAAAATCTTTATTAATCTAGAAAATAAACATAAAACTATTCTTACTATATGTATAATGTTGATGCAGGTTTTATACACACCACAGTTGAATGAGGTAGCCTCTAACATTTTAGGATCAAAATGGAGGTAAAATAAACTCCAAGGCACAAGTTTCAGGTATATGGTCTTTTTCAACTTGTTGATGGAATAGTGGGTAGGGCATGCAGGTTATTAATAAGGTTTTTTGGATGGAGGTATGGTTCCTAATAAGGGTAGTGAATCTCTACATGAGTTGGATGGATGGTTGGATTATAACATAAAGTGGTAAGGTCTAAAAAATGATGGAAGGGTAAGGTAGAAAAGAAAGCTATGTGGTTTTAAAGAATGACTCAATTGGTTGGTTTCTAAAAGGATAAGTACTCTCAAAACCTACACCTACTGGTAGCAAAAATTACACACACATAGTCAAACATGGTTTAAAAGTCTAAGGAGATAACGATGTAGGAATTTCGTAAGCCTCAAACAAAGGTTGTTCATTTTATGAAAAATATTTCACACCCTTATTTAAGATATTATGGCTTGGGCTAGTAAAGTATTTGAGGTAGCTTTGACACACACACATAAAACTACATCCATGAAATCACTTATGCACAAATATAATTATGAATCAAACAACTTAATCACCTTAATTAATGTAATTTACCAATATTTTAATAGTTTTATCACATCTATAGATCACTACATTAATAAAAATAGTCAAGAATCCATTCACAACTTTTACACACTAAAGATTATTGAAACATATAACTAGAGAAGTAAAAACTAATTACATAGAAATTGGGGAAAAAATACACAAACGAATTCGATAATGATCAAAATTGATGTTTTTCCTCTATTTAAAAATTTATAACCTAAATTTAAGTTGGATTACAACTACTTAAATAGGCTTGGGGACTGCATCACCTCATTTTCTAGGTTCATGTAAAGTTTTTACATGTGGTAGTTAGAACATGAGTTCTAACTATAGTTAAAATTGTATAAGAGTCTATTTATAATTATTAGTTTAAAATAGCCTTTGAAAAAGTTATGAAACATGTGTGTGTGTGTGTGTGTGTGTGTGTGTGTGTGTGTGTGTGTGTGTGTGTGTGTGTGTGTGTGTGTGTGTGTGTGTGTGTGTGAACATGAAGTAAATTTTAATAATTATAGCTCAAACTACATGCACAACTTCAAAATTTGCATCATTTACCAAAACTGTACATGCCTCATTTTATAGGTTGTGAGAACAACCTGTTGATATTTCATATTAGTTTCCTTAAAAATGGAACTCAGACATGCATCAAAGACAAGTATCATCCTATCAATAATTTAGAACCAATGATGGTATTTAACTATGACTAATCTTAATATGACTATGCATTGCATGTCACATAATATCTTACTAAATCTAGATCTTTGAAAAGTTTGCCTAGGACTTGCACCATCATTTTACTTCTAAATGATTATATGTAGGTGTGCCATTTGGTATCTCTGTGGGTTTCCTTGTGTACCTTATATTCATAGCTAGAATGTCTGTATTCCATGTGGAAATATCTAATAAGATTTGAGCCCATTGAATTTTCAACTCTTTTCTTACACCATTAGATCCTTGTATAATGGGCATATGCAATATTACCACTTGGCACTCTCATCAAGCTTTTTAAAATCCTTTGTCATTATGCCTAATTATGCACCATTAATTATATGTTATTAAGCTAATGCAGTTTATAGATATTTATGATTTTAATCATTAATTCCTATGAGCTTGACACTTATCACATCCTCATTCCTTTGAAAAGGTATATGTTGATCTTGCACCATCAGATCAACTATATGGATCAACGCTGGTCATCGATCTACTTGGGCCCAATAACCTTTGATTTCAAAATGACTAATTTATGAGCTTAAATTTGAAGTTTGCATGATCGTCAAAGATGTCCTTATGACTGTTAGAATTTAATATAGTGTCTTTTAGTTGTTGAGCCTAATTTTTATGTTTACATGACTATCAAAGGCATCTACGTAACCATCACATTGATTTAACTCCATGAAAGCTCAACACTTATCATTTCATAGTTTGCTCCACTCTATAATCATAAATGAAAAGAGGATTTAGTATAATACTTTGGGAAATATATATAAAGGACCCTACATGAATATTCTAGCCTAAGGTCTTAGTATTAATAAAATATGATTTGGAGCTAGACCAAAAAAACATAAATTAAGCTCAAAACATAATGAAAATGCTCTCTAAGTAGGGGTACCACTTAGAAGTATGGTATTTATCTTAGGGTAATTATTGTAGGAGAAATATTATTGTATTTATATGTGAAGGAATTGTTGTGAGGACCCTAATTTTGTTAGATAAAATATCTAACACATAAAGTCCTAAAAAATTCTCCCAAAGACCCAATTCTCTTAGATAAAATGTTTAAAGTTATTATCTTAAAGGGTCATTTTCACCAGATAAAATGTCTAAGACACAAATTATAAAAGGTTATTTTTATTAGATAAAATTTCAAAGATACAAAGTCCAAAAGGTTATTTTTGTTAGACAAAATGTCTGAGATACAAATTCTATAGGAATTGGCTCATAGGGGAAAAAGTCTGGGACATAAGTCCTAAAGGGTAAGTCTATTTCATTGGGAAAAAATCTGAAGGGTCTACTTCATAGGGCATTTCATCAATGACAAAAGTCCAAAGGATCAAATTCCTAAAGGTTGAAGGGCTAATCAAAAAGATTGAAGGGCAAGCTTGTTTGGAAAATGCCCATGATAATTATGTTGAAGGGTAAGTTTTAGAGGGTAAAGGGCCCAAGATATAAGTTTCAAATGGTAGGTATAGTATGGCAAAGGGGTTGGAATAAATCCCCAAAGGGATAAGAGGTTAGGATTAAGTCTTGAAGGGTAAGTGGTCATTAAAAAGGGATAAAGGGTCACTCAAAATGCCTGAGGGGTCATTTCAAGAAATCCAAAGGGTAGGTGCAAAAAGTTTGAAGGATCTACTTTGTGGAAAAAATGCCAAAAGTGTCTACTTCATAAGGTAAAGTTTTAGTGGGGAAATAGTCCAAGATAAAATTCCCTAAGGGTAGGTTTCACAAATCATGAATGGTATGTGTCCTTGGGGTCATTGTTTTGATAAAATTGTATTGGCAAGATTACTATGGGGAATTATTTTGGACTATTTTTCAACAGACAAAATGTTTGCTGAAAAAAAGTTTGAAGGGTCATTTTCATTAGGCAAAGGTTCTGGGACAAAATTCCCTAAGGATACTTTCAAAATGCAAAAGGGAACTTTCAAAAATACTAAGGGGTAGGTGGGTTATGGGTGAAGAGAAAAATGTCTCAGACAAAATTTTTGAAGGAATTCAAGTGGCTCAGGGGAATATTGTAGACAAATTGTACCAGACAAAATGTCTGACACAATAAACCCAAGGATAAATTATTACAGAACAAAGGTACCAAAGACAAAATTGTAGAAAATATAATCCAAGAACATAAAATTCAATACAGACAAATTTTATAAGTCTGATAAAGATAAACCCAAAAACGCAAACCCAATAGAATAAGCCTGATAGAAAGAATTAGTCTATGAACATAATACCAATGCCATTTTGTCAAAGTATGAAAAGGCCAATAATCAATGTTTTCCTAGATTTTTCATAAACATATAGAAGAGGGGCTCAAATTCAAGATCATTGTCTAAAAAAGGTGGGTCCCCTTTTCCCTATGAAAAAGGGGAGTGTTGGATATAAAAAATGGTGTCTCACAAGGGGAATACTTCTGAGTATTCAAGAACCCAAAACTCTAGTTTGAAATCTTAAATCAATCATGAAGTGTGTCATATAAAAATACTTAAATCAGAAATGTGAAAGAGACTCTTGAGTTCTTTTACACTACATACTTGCCTTCTAATTTCTTAGATCGATGTGTGTCAAATGTGTAGTTTATTTAACCCCTGTTGTGATGAGTTTTTTAAAATCTTGATGAAGTTTTAGGTTTCATTCAAGTATCTATTAAAGATTAAAATAAGGTAATCTTAGGTATTTATTTATTTTCAACTAGTCATCCATATCCCTGATAGAGATACATTGGGCTCCTTCTCTTCTCATTCCATTATTATTTTTTGATCATGATGTGTGGTACATTGGATTTATTTCATCATGTGAGCCTTTTGATTCTCTTTAAATTTTATTTTGATCTTTTGATCTTATTGGTTTTATTTTATTATTTTATTTTTATTTTGATCTTGAATGAAAAAGAAAAGAGATAGAACCCCCATTGAGATGGTATAATTATAAAATGAATCATTACTAGAATGTCCCTATCATCCACATCTACACCCATAATTGTCATTATTTAATATGATAAGTGCATTTGATCTAATAAAATAATAAAAATTTCTAAACTTTTATGAAGTAATTTAAGAGTAACTTCCACATGCCTAGTAAAAGTATTCAATTGTGACACCATCCAAAATAATCAATGATTACCTACATTCATCCTAAATACTTAAAACAAAAATATGCCCAATCTATAAACTAGTCCCAAAGTGTCTGAAATTTTAATTTTACCCTTTTCTAAAAGTCATAAACTCGGTTTGATTTTTGAATTGGTTATTGTCATAGAAAACACAATTCTAATTGTTAGAGAAAGCAAAGAACAAATAATCTAAGAAAGCACTAAAATCTAATCTAGAAAACATGAAATCTAATATATGAAAGAAAAATATTGAAATTAGGAAAGATTAATCTAGAAAGTAGAAATCTAATCTATGAAAGTAAGAAATTTAATCTAAGAAATCAAGAAATATAATCTATAAAAAAATAAATATAATCTAATCCTATGTTTATGCTCATTTATCCCTCATTAGTTAATAACATCAACAAATGACACAACCCTAAACTAGTGCTTTAGGAAATGTATGTTGATTGGATATGTAAGCTCATTGCTTTGGAGGTCGTCCTTCAGACAAAATGCATTATTTACCATGGTCTCCAAATATGGTATGGTCCAATCCATAGTGGGGAAAACTTATTGTGTTGTCCTTCCTTTTCATTGGCTTTATCCTAAATTAATACTACATATAAAATCATGAATGATTTAACTTTTATTCTCTTTTTAAACCACTTCTTGACCACATCCCAGTGTTTGCTAAATTTTTATAAGGCTTTAATCCTTAAATCTTCCACTTCTATTATGTCTAGTAGTCTTGATTCTACTTTATTTATTGGTGCCATGTAGTCTTGCATGAATTGATAAGTGGGTAACTTTAACATAATTGGGAACACAGGCCTGCATCCATACACCAAAATATAAGGTGAAGCTTTAAGGGTTTTCTTGTGTCTTGTTATATCTACCCAAAGAACATACTTTAATAAATTATGCCCATCCCTAGGCTTGTCCCTTGTTGATTTATTAATTGCATCGATCAAATTTTTATTCATTGATTAAAATAGTCCATTTCCCTAAGGGTAATGGTTAGAATTTGGCCTAATAATAATTTGGTTGTCATGTTCCCACTCATTAAATTTTTTTGATATGAAAGTTAGTCCATTTTCAAAAACTATAGAAATAAGCATGCCAAATTTGGTTGTTATGTGCTCCTCAAAGAAGTGGATCACATCTTGTGCTTTGTAGTTAGTTGTGTATATGGATTCTATCCATCTAGTGCACTAATCTATAATAGTAAGCAAAAATTTATGGCCTACTGAGGAATTTGGGTTGATAATGCCAATGAAGTCCAAACCCCATTGGGTGAATGGCCTTCAATAATTGACTATAGATGAATTATTGCATGTACTTCTCTCATGTATAGAGCTTGACATTCATGGCATGTTCTCACGTGAGAGTGAGCATCTGTGAAAATTGGTATCCAGTAATAGGCCATTCTTAATAACTTGTGGGCTGTGGTATTCTCAGAAGGATGAACACTACCTATTTTTTGATGAAGTTTTTCTAAAATTTATTTAGCTTCATCTGTAGATACACACCTAAGATAAATGCCTTCATAATATATTCTATAAAGGATTCCCTTCTTTGATCCTTAATGCTCTTTTTCTCTCTCTATTGAGATTTAGGGAATAAGTTCCTATAAGTAAATATTTTATTATATTAGTCTACCATTATCCTTTAAATATTTGAGCTTAAAATACCTCTTCAATGGTGGTATATGGATTTGGATCAATCATAAGTTGAATAATGCCTTGGCCCTAAATGATCTTTGCAAGCTTGATCTCTATGTCAAATTGTTGTAGTTTGGTCATCCATTTACGTCTGTGTTTTCCTATATTATTTTGAGATAGGGTGAGATTAAATATAGGGTCAAGTATTATGGTAATGACTTTATTCCTTAAGATGTAATGCCAAAATGTTTTCACTACTTTGATAAGAACAAAAATCTATTTCTCAATCATAGAATATTTAAGTTCTACATACTTATTATTTGTGCTCATAAATGTAATTGGATGTTCAATATCATTCTTATACTACATGATGACATATAAAACATTATATTCTAAAGAAAATGATTACAAGTAATAAAATTTGTTAAAATCTAGACTGATTAATACTAGAGCCTGTGATATAACATATTTAATGTCATGAAAGGACTTTTGGGCTTTAGCTATCCAATCTACTTTGGCATGATACTTAAGCATGGTGTTTAGAGGCCCAAAAATCTCTAAAAATCCTAATATTAAATTCCTTAAAATGTTAATCTTTCTAAAGAATGATTTGAGCTCCTTCTTGTTGTTTGGTGGCTAAATTTTTCAAATCATTTAAATTCTATCTGGATCAATGATGATCCCATCCTTGGTGATGATGTACCCCAAAAGCTTGCCTTTGGTTAATCCAAATATACTTTTGTTTGGGTTTAATAAAATACCATACCTTTTTATTCTCTCAAATATGGACTATAAGTGACTTATGTGATCCTTCTTATGCTTTAAAAATACCATAAGATCATCCATGTAGATGATTATGCATTTTCTTATCGGTCCTTAGAATGCATGATCCATAGCACATTGAAAATTAGCTCCTAAATTTATTAAGCTAAATGGAATCCTCTTATATGCATAAGCTCCCCACTTTGTAGTGAAAATCATCTTCATTATGTCCTTATATTGCACCAACATTCGATTATATCCTAAAAATCCATCTAGGAAGGACATCATTTTAGAACCACTTACTATCTATATCACCTCATTTAGTCAAGGTAGAGGATAATTGTCCTTTTTAGATGCCTTATTTAGGTTCCTAAAATCCACACATAATCTGATCTCACCATTCTTAGTTCTTAATGGGACCAAATTCACCACCTAGGTAGAATGTTTGACTAGAAAGATGATATTTATGTTTAACAGCATCTCTACTTAGCTCAGAATGAGATGATCCATAATAAGATTCACTAGTATTTGCCTCTATCTAAATTACTTGTGATCTATCTTCAAAGGAATATTATGAGTAATGACCTATGGGTCATACACCTTCAAGTCTTTATATTTCCAATCAATGATGTCTCTATATCAAGTGATTAGATCCTTCACTCCTTATCTCTCTTCTGGGGTACAATTGAGATTGATATTAATATAGCGTGGGTTGTGTTCATCTCCTAAATTTTCCTTTCTAAAGTCTAATTCATTGACCTTTAACTATCTTAGTTTTTATGTCTGATAATCTATGTTTAATGGTCTTTCCAAAGAGACCAACTTGGTTAGCATTTGATTCTCTTTCAGTTGAAAAATTCCCTCTTTATCTAATTCCTCTTGATAGAGGTGATTGATGTTCTTGTCATTGATGATTTAGGATTTCAATTCCCCTATGTTAGTTAAAAACTAAATAATATCCTAGTCATCATTAAAGACCTAGAAATTTTTTACCTTATCTAGAATGGAAGGACATGGTACCAATTCAATTGAGAACTTTTTTACCTTAGATTCTTGTAGCAAATCCAAATTAGTAGTATCAACAAATAATGAAAAAATAGTTTGATTTTTCTCTCTGGGAAGTGATACTATGTTGAAAGCTTCAAAGCATTCAATCAAGTCCCATGATCTATGCTTGTATATTCTCAAATAAGAAAGCTTGAATTGGTATTTATTTTTGACTTGATTGGCCACTAGCTCTTAGTCAACAAATACTAGTATTTATTTCATGTTATTATTAAGTGCAAACTATAATCCTAGAAATAAAACCTAATACTCATATCTATTGTTTGTGTATGGAAATTGCAATTTATATACTGCCAAGATTTTTTTACTTTGTGGATCAATCATCTCAATTCTCATGCCTAATCGTTGCTTGGATCTAGTGCCATCAAAGTGTAGAGCCCATAGCTAATTAGAACTTTTAGGATATGGATTCTATATTTGATTCTAAGTAGTAAAAGTATAAATACCAAGGTTGGGTGACTCATACTTTACCTCTTCATTATTCACATTATATTTTGTAATGGGATACTTCATCCTTGACTCTATGTAAATTCTGATTTGATTCATAATTCCTCTTCATGGTATCCAAATGTGAGAGAAGTCTATAGAAAGATATACATTGAGTGTTTTGGACCTATCCCTATTCATTAGTAGACCTTGGCCTTTGGTTATGTCTACCACTATAATATCAATGTTCATTTGGACTTGTTATTCAAATGCTACTTGAATATGCACATTGGTTAATTATCCAACTACTAGTACTATTATTTTGTCCAATTATGAAATCATTTTCTTTGAGGGGATTCAAGTGAGACCAATATTTTGAAATATAGATTTAGGCATGTTAATTGTAGATACTCCAAAATCATCTAAACAATTATGAATGTTATTATTGAATGCTTAGATAATGAGTAGGAAGGTTAGAACTTCTAGATTACTCTTATAGATGATGTTGGCATCAATAAGTTTCACTTTCTCTTTAGATGCTTTGGTTTTTTCCATAGGAGATTTTCCATTAATGGACTTTCATAATAGCTCCTTCTATTCAGGGATCAAAGCTAACTCATGAAGAGTTATGTTTGATTTGATCTTTTTCATGTCTTTGACAATATTGTATCCTCTTTTACTTGGTTTTTCCTTTGTCAAATACTAATCATTCTCCTTTGGAGGGGTGGATTATTGTCTACTTTATGATTAGGAGGAATCACCATGGTATTTGGAGGATTCAATGTTGTAAGATGTTGTTTATTACTTAGATTGTGTCACCTCTATGGAACTATTGGAAAGTGTGAACTTTATCCATATTGTGTTCTAGTTCATTATCATCTTTGCCTGAAAAGGGAAACTCATGTGTTTCAAAGAATATGGAAGTGTTAAAAGAGTTAGGATCTGGATGATTCTGAGGTAAAATATGAATTCGATCTTGTCTAACCACCTCTCTTTGAAAGATTTTGAGTGCTATATAAAATTCAACATAATTGAACTCACCATGCTTGGAAGTATTATGAATTTTTCACCAATTGGGAAGATATATTTCTGCTATGTTGATCTCTATAAGCTTCTTAGGCTATTCCAAACTATTGATAGGCCTATTGAATGGTTAATTGTACCTCTTAAATCTAGTGTTTTTATTACCAATTAGGCCATTCACACTGCCCATCCTCCTTTGCATATTTAAGAAATCATTGCTCAAATTTTGAACCATCTTCTAGATATAATCTAGTTCTAACTTTGTAGAGTTAGTGCCTTGTAGAATAGTAGTAGGAGATGTAGTCGATTGTTGATTCTACTGGTAACCATTACCTATCATATGACTATTTAAGAAAATGAAATTTGGTTGTATTTTGTGTCAATAGAGGTAGTATGTACAATTAATTTTGATTGAATCTAGGAACATTCTGATTCATATATGGTATCAGATTAAGTGTTAAAAAGCCATTATGTACATTAGGCACACTAGGAATATGGGGCTTGAGATGATTATATATATTGATAACCTTTTATATGCTAATGTTAAACCATTATAAATAGCTACTCTTCTCAAGAACACAATAGTGATTGGGTTCAAGGAATTTTTGTATATCATCAATGCTAATGGTTTGTCTAGTTTTTACCTTGGGATCAACCAGTTGGACATCTTATGGAACCTTACACTGAAATCATATATGGGCTCATTATGTTCTCTCCTCATGTTGGTGAAGTGTTAGTATACCAAAAAATGATTGGTGACCTATCCAAACTATGCAATAAAAGTTTCTTAACATCTATCCCAAGAAGTGATAGAGTTTTTTGTCAGGTTTTAATACTAATCATAAGCATCATTCATTAGAGTAAAAGGGAATAATATGAATGCAACATCCTCATGGACAACATTATTTAATCTTAATGTGACTTTAAAAGATCTGATATGTTCCTTTGTTGTCCTTACTCTTGAAGAAGCAAAGGAAGGCATGTACTTTTTGGGATTATAAGGTAAATCATGCACATCTCTTGCGATGGCAATATTAGATCCAACTAACCAGGGTAGTTGTTGAGCCATTGGTTGATTAACAAGCAAAGGTTTCCATAAGGGTAAAGTATTCCTTATTAGAGGAGGTGGATTGTTCTAATCTAGGACTGTTGGCATAGTTCTAGGTATCTTATGATTTGACAAGGGTGAGACTAGAAAACTAGCATGGGAATTAGATCTAGTCATTCTCCTAAGTGAATATAGTACAACTCTATACAAATAATAACTAATAATATCAAGGGTGTTTACCCTCCCTCTAGCACTAGTGAAACTGTTGGTGCAGGTTTTATGCACACCACAGTCAAACGAGGTAGCCTCTAATGTTTTAAGATCTTAATGGATGTAAAATCCACTCTAAGGCATGAGTTAGAGGTATGTGGTCTTTTTGAATATATTAATATAATAGTGGGTAGGGAATACAAATTTTTGAAAAGGTTTTTGGATGGAGATATGGTTCCTATTAAGGGTAGATAATCTCTATGTGAGTTGGATGGATGGTTGGCTTCTCACCTAAAGTGGGAAGGTCTCAAAATAAACTCAAAAAAGAGGGAAGGGTAATGCATAAAATAAATATATTTGATGTTCAATAAGTACTTCCTTGGTTTGTTTCTAAAAGGAAAAGTGATCTCATAATCTACACCTATTGCTAGCAGTAATTACACACACATAGTCAAACATGGCTAAGAAATATAAGGAGATAATGATGTAAAAAATTAATAAGCCTCAGACAAAGGTTGTTACTTTTAGGTAAGATGTTTCACACCCTTAATAATGATATTATGTCATGGTATAGTGAAGTATCTAAGTTATTTGTTATTAATTTTACCTCTAAGTTATTTGTTATTAATTTGACCTCTAAGTTATTTATTAGTAATTTGACCTGTCAAGGCCAAATTACTACCACCATAACTTGAAACTTTAAAGAAATTGGTCATTAACCCTTTGTAGCTTGTCAAACTAAGGAATTGAGGCTTAAAATAAATAATTTTGGTTTTAAAAATGTCAAAAATGTATTTTAAATAGGTAATTATTATTTTAAAAGAGCATTGTCAAGTTCAAATATGCAGACAATCCATGCCTAGGGGTTAATTTTGAGAGAAAGTTAAGATTTTAGGAGATACAGGTGGTTTCAAGACCTAAAATTTTGTACACATGGTAACAATGACTTGATTAACCTTATTTAAAGGTTTCATGTCCATTAGATGACTGTAGATACGTTTTATTTTGTAACAATCCTTAGTATGTCTGTTGGAGATCACCATTGGAGTAGAAAGTGTTCTGGAGTGCCACAAAGGTTTATAAGTCTAGTAAAAGTTTCAAAAGAATTTAATGATGTTTTTACATCATAATAAAACCTTTAAAGAGGGTGAAAACTATAAATTTTAAGTAATCCATGCTTATACATGCTTTTACAAGCAAATAAGCATATAGGCCAAAAAGGGGTTTTTTAACTCTTCAAGAAAAATGTGATTTCAAAGTATTTTTATATAATTTTAAATACTCAATGATTATTTTTTAGGCACTTGTAATTAGGTAAAGATTTATTTTCATTTTGGTGAATTTTTCATTTTTTATAGTTTTAGACACCCTTCCAAACCTCCTATTTAGATGCTCATAACTTTCACCACATGTAAAGTTTTGAAAAATGGTTTTTTAATGTTTTTATGAACCTTATTTACCTATAATTCATGAAAAATTGACACCATTTTAGTTATTTTTCTTTATGAACAATCATTAAGAGTGTATGTAGCTCAGAATGTAGTGAAAATCCCACAGACAAATTTCTACACATGGTAACTTTTCATATATTTTGCATGGGAACCCAATATTTTAAAATATGTTATGTGGGTTAGTTTGATACACACAAATGGAAATATTTTGGTATTTTGAGGTATATACTTCATGAACCATCATTTTGAAGATTCAGCTTCAAAACCCTCTGAAACCCTAAAAAAACCAATTTTGCAAAAAGTTTATTTTATTACCATAAAATCATATTGGATAAACATTAAACCTTTTAAAATTTAAATTTAATTTAGGGAGGATTCTAAAAATGTCAATTTTATGCATGGAGCTATGTGGATGAGGGAAAAAATCATGTTTTTTGTAGGAAAAAGCATGTAAAATGAAGTACAAGATAGTTCAATGAAATATAATCAATGGAGCTCAAATATCAATATTTTTTATTCATATTCAAAATTTCATTTTGTCATTAATAATTTTTAAAGTTTCCCAAATAGCTTGATCAAAATGGCCAGTCTGTAGGAAAATAGAGCAAAATCGGCTTAGTCAACCCCATTGACTGAATGATGAGTATTTTCTCATCAAAATCAAATATATTTTGATGAGTAAAGTTATTCCAAGTCTATTTCATTTTTTTCAGGTTTCATGGCATCTTTTTGTAGGTTTAATGGAGTTTAAATGCACAAATTGACTTTTACATCTATTTGGTCTAATAGGCCTAGTTGGTCAAATGGTTAACTTGAAGAATGGCATTAAAAATATATAAAATGATTTAATTTTGGAGTTATCACGTGACATATATGTTTTTTAAGTGAATTTATCATTATAAATTCAATCCACAAGTTCCAATTCATGCAAGTTGAATTCAAGTGGAAGTTGACTACTCTTTGAGTCCACATCTCTTCAGTTGACTAGTTTGACTAGTTTCATGTATCTCCCATACTTTTCATGAAAGATAAGGACATTAAAGAACTTAATCTCACTTTTAATATGGATTTATATTCAAATTTATGACATGATTTTAATGTAAATAATGTTTTGAAGTCAATATGGGCCCACCACTTCTCAATTCTATGTAAAAAATGAAGAACATGCATTTTTTGAAGACTTAGAAGGTTTTAAAGCCTTTCATTAATGTTGTAAAAAGATTTTAGTCTTAATTTAACTCAAATAAGACTATTAGTTATATTTTACATACCACTTTGGCTTTAGGTTTGGTTTTAGACACATATATTGGCTTTTTCAAGCCATTTTTCATTAATTTCTTAAGCTAGAAGAAATTGTAATTGAAACCATTTTTATCAAATAAAGAATATTTTTTACATATGTTTTTTTGATCAAAATAGATTGTAATTTTATTTTGTACCATCATAAAATTCACATCTAATTTTCCTTTTTTAGGTCCTTTTCACACCTATTATGAAAATCTCATCCTTTACACATCATTTGAAGAGCTAGGATTTGAGTTTGCTTTGCAAACTTCATTCAGGCCTTCTTTTGAAACACTAATGTTTAGGGTTGAATGTAGAGTTTTATTTTAGATTCATATGTGCATCTTACTTAGTTTTATAAATATTTAAGATAATACCTATCATTCAAGTGTATCACCTAATTAGATAGGATTTTCCATTTCAATTTCCTTCTCCCTTTTCATCCCAAAAAATCAAAACTAGATTAGTTTTAGTATTAGATATTAAGGGAACTAGCCCTCTCTATAGGTTATTATCAATACAGAGTCACATACACTCTAAGAATATCTAATTATATCAGCTAGAGTGGGTGTGTACTTTGCACATCTTTAAGCAGGGTGCACTCTAGAGTGATAAGAGTTTCTAGCATGCCTGGTGGGACTTTCGTTCTACATACTAGCCTTTGGAGGCATTCAGAATATCAGTGCAACGTTTAGATACTCAAACGTGGTTATGAACATTAGGTGTATTTTCAATATTGATTACTTTCATTATTTGGCTTACTAATGGTCTGAAATGGCTTATTTCAGTATGGATCCATATTATCCTCACTATGATTAGTATGGCCAACCACACTATGATCCTCACTAGGAGTTTGAGGATCTATATCAGGTATATATATAGGAGTACTACATTAATCCTCCATATGAACAATAATTATATCATAATAATACCCCTTACCATTCCTATCATGAGCCATACTACTCATCTAACCAACATAATCATGGCCATTTTACAACTACCCAATCTATACCTACACTTAAACAAACTTTAGTGAGGCTTTAAAATCATGCATTAGAGCTATACTCATAAAACTATTATGGCCAAGATACCCCTACTCACTATATCCATCATTTGAGAGAGTCATTGCAGTAAATAAAAGAGAAATGGGCACCTATTGAGAGGGAAAATTGGAATAATCTCATTGGTGTGATGATGTATGTAAGTGGTTACATTCAAAGCATTGAGGATAAATTAAAATGCCTCAAAGAATAATAGGATCAGCCACAACCTTCTTATATCCCATCCATTCCTCCTCAAGAGACCATTCTAAGTGCCCCTTTGACTTTGCCAAATTCTTCATGTGTTTCTTAGACCTTCCCTTTTTGGAGATCTATCCAAGAGAACTATCAAAGAAAGGAGATTTCTATGGCACAACCTATTATTGATATCATTGACTACTTTAAAGAGAAGATATTCCAAGAGAATATTGATAAGCAGATTAGAGATTTGGATTTGAAGACAAGGAAAGAGGAGGAGAACCAAAATCAAATGGTAAAAAAAGGAGCCTCTATCTTTCCCATCATAGAACCAAATCATGTAGTCAAGCCAATATAAAGCTAATTAGGTACTTGCCCTCCCTCCTCAAGAATATAACTCATTTCCATCTTGAAAATCCATACAAAACAACATGTAGAAGAAGGAACAAGAGCAAGAGATTGCATATTTAAATGAGTTTCAAGAAGAATGTGTTGAGGAGGATGCAAGTGTTCATGAAGAAGTTGAAGAAGTAGTGTTGCCATCTTATGAAGAGAATGATAAAATTGATGTCATAGCTCCACAAATTGATCAATTTGTGGAGTAGAAAGAGTTTAGCAATTATCCAAAAATCTCATTGGAGAACTTATTTAAAGTTTTGGGAGCAAGATATGCTCCTCTCCAAAGGGATTATGATCTGGTTGCAGCCAAAGAGAGTAGCTTGATCAAGCCAAACCAAGAGAAAGGAGTGGGAAACCCTTCAGTTCTACCACCTCAAGAGTTCATTGTTGATAGGGAGTTGTTCCAGATCTTAAAATTTGGATATCATTTTCTTGATGAACCTAAAAACATGGATATACTTCCAAATGGTAATACAAGTATATTTTGTGTTTAGCCTAATAAATTAGATTGTGAGGAAATGAAGCTTCATAAAGAAGAAGAGCCACCAGACGACTATACTTACATTAGAGGTTACTTTTCTCCTACTACTCCACATATGATCATGCCAAAGGAGTTGGAAAAGAAGATACTTGATTTTTCAGTCACCAAGCTTGCAAGGGAATATGTGATGTATCATTATCCATCTCATCATAAAAGTGAATTATCAAAATTTCCTTTTGATCCAGGAGGACCAAAAAGTTTGAGGTTCATTTATATATGATAGACCACCTTTAGTTTAATTTATATAAGTGAATATTCACACATGATTTTAGTAGTTATTTTTCCCTTTTCAGTTGTTGTTGTCCATTCTTTTAATTGCATGTGTTTGTTGTTGTTTGTGTCACTTGTCTTTTTTATGTCTTTGTCTACAAAAGGATCTTCCAATATTTAGTGCATGTCCAAGTCTATCCTTGTCAGAGTTTCTAAATTCTTTGACTAGAAGGCTAGTCAACCCCCAAAAGTCACCAAATTTGTTAGTAATTTGACCTATCAAGGCCAAATTACTACCCCTATAACTTGAAACTTTGAAGAAATTGGTCATTAACCCTTTGTAGCTAGTAAAATTGAGAAGGTTGAATAAATTCAGAATGATAACAATAATATAGTTTTTTTTCAATAGTAAATCACAGATCTTATCACTTGTCCTTCTAAACTATTACAATTGCCATCCTCTATTATGCATATAAATATAAAATACAGTCTTGAAAACCCTGGCTTTGCAAATCTGGAAGTGCAAATTGAATTCTGGAAAGTCTCAGCCCTTCTGTGTTGACACACAGTCGCCGTCGTCGGTCGATATCTCGCCGACGTCGGTCTCTGTCGGTCGTATTTCTGCCGACGTCGGTCTTCAGTCGACCGATGTCGGCCACTAAAAACCCTCTGTCTGCCGAGGTCGGTTCCTGCACTGATCTATACGAACCTGTACGGATTCTGTACGGCCGCAAATTAAGCACAACTTCCCTATTTTCAACCCCTGATCTGAAATATATGTCTCTAGCACAGTAGATCTCTAGCTGTATAATTTATTGAATCAAAACATAAAGCAATAAATACCTGGAATATCTGTGATAACTTCTGTGTGAAGTTATCTCTCAAACCTGAAATTCTGTGATAACCTCTGGATGAAGCTATCTCTCACTTTGGCAATATATCAGCTGATATTCCACAGCCTCTTAATTGCACACACTGAAGAGGGAACGTTCTCCAATGCAAATGGAATCCTGGAACCCTAGGCTCAGTCTTCACAGAAGAAATTCTTCAAAATCAATAATCAATAATCAATAGCATAATGAACAATGGCCTCCATGAGAAACCCTTATACCCTCAAAAGATATGCTTGCCCTAATTAGGGTTTCTTAAATTAGAATTAGGGTTTCTAATTAAAAATAGGCTAAATAATTAATATTTGATTAAATCAATCAAATATTAATATCTCCCTCAATACATGTCGGATCCACGAACTGATCGAAGCTAGTGAATCAAGGAGTGATTCCGCACATAACCATACCACAATAAAGGCGCTCCGCTACATATCAAATATCCCTAAAAAGTAGGAGCTCAGGCCAAATGTGTCTGAAATACCTTGAATGTAAATCAAATGTAGAAATCCTATGAATCAAAGTCGATCCAAGCTCCATTATGACCCTCTATCCATCTTATTATCCTATGAAGGTCGCATAATAGGCTAACCATGAACTCAGAACATGTCAATTGAAAAGGGGACATGACAATCCGCCCCTCCTAAAATTGCTTGCCCTCAAGCAATCACTGAATGACAAATCAATCAACCCACCTGGATCCCAAATGTAGTTAGGATCTCCACCACTGTCAATTAACACGAACCCCATGCCATGTCCATCCCAACTCTCATGTAATGGCGTCACATCATCTCTAGTACTAAGATAAGCACTCCAACATCCAATCCATAAATGAAAATCAGCAAGCAAACTTTGTACCTGAATAATATCTAAAACTGGGTTGTGAAGGCTAGACATAGTCATATCATCATCAACCTGTGACCCGACTGTAACAAAAAGTTGAGTCCTCACCACATGTGACAACTCCTGAACTGAACTCACCTCAAGACCAAGCTCGTCCTTGTACCTCTCCTGTGTTGGTGCCAATGTGCTCTTGTCATCACCATCTATCATGTTATGTGGTATAGGTACCTCCATCCGATGAAAAAACATATATCTGAAGCTGCTGCCCTGTATTGCCTTAAGAATATGTGTCGTCCCATCAACATTAAAGAGAACCTCCATGTCCTTGAGATGAAGAGTAACTTCCTCAAATGAATGAAGCCACTTCATACCCAAGACTAAGTCTATATCCCCCATGTTTACCACATAATAATCAACCTTGAACTCATAGTTGTTCAAGCGCAATGGGAGGTCTCTAATCATACGCTCACACTTAAGAGTGTGACCATCAGCTACCTTAACTCTGATGCCCTCAAAATCTTCTGTAGTGAGTCCACGCTTCTCCACAAATCTAGCATCTATGAAATTGTGAGTGGCTCCTATATCAAGGAGGGTGATAACCTTCTACCCTGCCAAAACTCCACGGAGTCTGAATGACTCATCTGACTGAATGCTGGATATGCGTGCCTCCTGTAGGTGAAGCTCTAACTCTACCTCTGCATTAGGCCCTGAAGCCTCTGCCTCTGCCCCCTCAGAACTATTATGCTATTTGGAATCCTCAGGATCTGAATCCTCATAATATATCCACATCATACGATTTGCCTTGCCCTTAGGCCTCAAAGGACAATCGTGATGGATATCATATGGTCCTTTGCAGTAGAAGCAAAGCTTCTTCCTGCGTAGATCATTAAGTGCCTCACGATCCAAAGGTGGTGCTGCTGGATTGGCCTTTGAATCATTTTTAACTCCGAATTTATCTATGTTAAAATCTGGTCTCTCCGTATCCCCGTGGGAGTGCTTATGGTCTCTAGAAGAAGAAGTACCTTTGGCGTTAAATTTATTGGATGGGGCTGCCATCTCCATATCACGTGCCTTCTTCATAGCTACCTGTAATGAAGGAGGATCAAAGGCTTTGATCCAACCCCTCAATGGCTCTGTCAATCCCTCTATGAAGAGAACTACCAATCTACGCTCTGAAATATTGGGTACCATGACTGCTAATCTCTAAAACTCACCAATGAAGGACTCCAAGCTACCTATTTGTCTCAACTATGCCAGATCTTGAAAGTAAACCTCAGGATCCTTCCTGTCAAACCGCTCAACCAATCTGTCCACAAAGTCCTGATACTCTGTCACCTGGTTATGCTGAAGTGTTACCATACCATGGTACCACCAATCATGTGCTACTCCATCCAAGTGCAAAGTGGCGTATTTGATGGCATCTATCTCTGACATTGGTCTCAATGCCAAAAAGGTGTCAAGCTTATGAAACCAAGCTTAAGCTGTCATCTTACCGCTGCCGTCAAAAGTGGTCAAAGAAAGCTTACCAGTAGCCTTCTACAGCTCACTGAATTGAACTCTAGGCTTCCTGTCCTGTCTAACCAATCTGTAGTGCTCTCTCCTAAGATTGACAAAATGATCAAAGGTCATCCTCTCTTGGACATGAAGAGGTAATAAGTCCCACTCATCATTTGCAGCCATGTAAACATCTGTAAATGGGTTATTCCCTGCTTCCTCTGCTGGTGCCTCTAGTTCTTCTTGAACAAAAGTAAGACGTGTAGGTCTATCAACTATTCTGGAGTGAGTCTGCTATGGCCTCTGATTAACTGTAGCACTCCTGTCATCTCTTTGGTCCCTATTCTATCCATCAGGTGTGTTCATTCTCTCTATCATAGTCATAAGTGCCTGTAGTGTCTGAGCCATCTGCTGTTGGCTTGTCATCATAGCACGCTGAAATTCTCTGGTGCCCTAATCAGCATCATACTTGTGGCCCCTGGGTGGGCTACCCTCACGTCTATCACTCATGATGGTTGGTGGCTGATCTAACACCTGAGTACCTTCAAGCAAGGCTCAGCTGCGTGTGTTATACTTGTGTGGTCCCAACTCTTGTGGCTGCATAAGATCTATACACCCTCAGGCTGGCAGGATTTAGCTCTGATACCACTGTAATATCCCCTTCAAATAGGAAATATAGCAACACAAAAAACTTTGAACAAGATATAACTTCGGTTGAATAAATTCAGAATGATAACAATAATATAGTTTTTTTTCAATAGTAAATCACAGATCTTATCACTTGTCCTTCTAAACTATTACAATTTCCATCCTCTATTATGCATATAAATATAAAATACAGTCTTGAAAACCCTGGCTTTGCAAATCTGGAAGTGCAAATTGAATTCTGGAAAGTCTCGGCCCTTCTGTGTCGACACACAGTCACCGTCGTCGGTTGATATCTCGCTGACGTCGGTCTCTGTCGGTTGGATTTCTGCTGACGTTGGTCTTCAGTCGACTGATGTCGGCCACTGAAAACCCTCTGTCTGCCGAGGTCAGTTCCTGCACTGATCTGTACGAACCTGTACGGATTTAATTGCACACACTGAAGAGGGAACGTTCTCTAATGCAAATGGAATCCTGGAACCCTAGGCTCAGTCTTCACAGAAGAAATTCTTCAAAATCAATAATCAATAATCAATAGCATAATGAACAATGGCCTCCATGAGAAACCCTTATACCCTCAAAAGATATGCTTGCCCTAATTAGGGTTTCTTAAATTAGAATTAGGGTTTCTAATTAAAAATAGGCTAAATAATTAATATTTGATTAAATCAATCAAATATTAATATCTCCCTCAATACATGTCGGATCCACGAACCGATCGAAGCTAATGAATCAGGGAGTGATTCCGCACATAACCATACCACAATAAAGGCGCTCTGTTGCATATCAAATATCCCTAAAAAGTAGGAGCTCAGGCCAAATGTGTCTGAAATACCCTGAATGAAAATCAAATGTAGAAATCCTGTGAATCAAAGTCGAGCCAAGCTCCATTATGACCCTCTATCCATCTTATTAGCCTACGAAGGTCGCATAATAGGCTAACCATGAACTCAGAACATGTCAATTGAAAAGGGGACATGACATTGTTGTTTTGTAATAGTCCTCAACATGTCCATTGAAGATCATCATTAGAGCAAGTAATGTTCTGAAGTGCCAAAAAAGTTTCTAAGTCTAGGTAAAAGTTTGAAAAGTATGTGATGATGTTTTTACATCACAATAAGACCTTGAAATAGGGTAAAAAATCTAAATTTTAAGAAAATCATGCTTATATAGGCTTTTGTAAGAAAATAGGCATATAGGTCAGAAAGTAGTTTTTTAACTTCTCAAGCAAAATGTGATTTCAAAGTGTTTTGATATCATGGTATAGAACCCATGATGATCTTTCTAGGAACTAGTAAGTAGGTGAATATTTATTTTCATTTTGGTGAATTTTTAATTTTTTGCAGTTTTAGACACCCTTCCAAGCCTCCTATTTAGATGTTCATATCTTTCACCACATGTGGAGTTTTTCTAAATTATATTATTATGTTTTTATTAAAATTATTTAATTATAATTAATTAATAATTTAGACTATTATAGGTATTGTGTTTTATGAATAATCATTAAGAGTGTAGGAAGTCTACTATATAGTCAAAACCCCACAAACAAATTTCTCCACATGGTAATTTTTCATATATTTTACATGGGAACCCAATATTTTCATATATTATAGGATATTTAGTATGATACACATAAATTTAAATATTTTAGGATTTGGAGGTTTGTACTTCATGAACCATCATTTTAAAGATTATGCATCAAAACCCTCCTAAACCCTAAAAAAACTAGTTTTATAAAAACATGATTTTATTACCATAAAATAATATTATATCAACATTAAAACTTTTAAAATTTAAATTACACATAGATAGGATTCCAAAAATGTCAATTTTATTCATGGAGTTGTACGAATGAGGGTAGAAATCATGTTTTTAATGGTAAAAAGCATGTAAAATGAAGTACAAGACATTCAATGAAATATAATCAATGGAGATGAAATATAAAGAATTTTTATTCATCTTAAAATTTTCATTTGGTCATAAATAATCCTGGAAGTATCCCAAATAGATTGATCAAAATGGCTAGTCTGCAGCAAAATAGAGCAAAATAGGCCTAATCAACCCTATTAACTGAAAGGCGAGTGTTTTCTCATCAAAATAAAATATATTGTGATGATTAAAGTTATTCCAGGTATATTTAATTTTTTTATATTTCATGGCATCTTTTTTTAGGTTTAATGGAGTTCAAATGCATAGATTGGCTTTTAGGCCTATTTGGTCTAATAGGCCTAGTTGGTCAAATGGTCAATCTAAAAAATGTTGTTGAGAATATATCAAATAATTTAATTTTGGAGTTTCCACGTGCCATATATGTTTTTTAATTTAATATATCATTATATAGTCAATCCACAAGTTCCAATTCATGCAAGTTGAGTTCAAATGGAAGTTGACTACTCTTTGAGTCCACATCTCTTCGATTGACTAGTTTGACTAGTTTCATGTATCTCCCATACTTTTCATGAAAGATAAATTCATTAAAGAACTTAATATCACTTTTAATATGGATTTATATTCCAATTTATGACATTATTTTAATGTAAATAATGTTGGGAAGTCAATATGGGCCCACCACTTCTCAATTCTATGCAAAAAATGAAGAACATGCATTTTTTGAAGACTTGGAAGGTTTTAAAGCCTTTAATTAATGTTGTAAAAGGATTTTAGTCTTAATTTACCTAAAATAAGACTAATCCTTCTCTTTTACATACCAATTTGGCTTTAGGTTTGGTTTTAGACATATATTGGCTTTTTCAAGCCATTTTTCATTAATTTCTTAAGCTAGAAGAAATTGTAATTGAAACCATTTTTATCAAAAAAAGAAGATTTTTTGCATATGTTTTTTAGATTAGAATATAGTTTAATTTTATTGTTTACCATCATACAAGTTTCATCTAATTTTCCTTTTTTTAGTCATTTCCACACCTACTATAAAAATCTCATCCTCTACAGGTCATTTGAAGAGCTAGGATTTGAATTTGCTTTGAAAACTTCTTTCAGGCCTTCTTTTAAAACACTAATGTTTAGGGTTGAATGTAGAGTTTTATTTTAGATTAATATGTATATCTTACTCAATTTTAAATAAATTTAGAGAATACCAATCATTCAAGTGCATCACCCAATTAGATACGATTTTCCATTTCAATTTCCTTCTCCCTTTTCATACCAAAAAATCAAAACTAGATTAGTTTTAGTATTATATCTTAAGGGAACCATCCATATCTAAATGTTATTCTCAATATACAATCACCCACACTATGAAAATATCCAATTGTATTAGCTGGAGTGAGGGTTTGCTTTACACATCTTCAAGAATGGTGCACTCTAGAGTGATAATAGTAGCTTTTGCACACACATAGAAAATTACATCCAAGAAAGTAGTCATGCATAATTAGAATTATGAATCAAATAACTTAATCACATTAATTAATATAATTTAATAATATTTCAAAGCTTTTGTACATTTAAATATTAGTACATTAATCAAAATAATTAAGAATCCATTCACATCTTTTGCACACTAAAGATTATTGAAACATAAAACCAAAAAAAGTAACAAATAATTACACATAAATTGAAAAGAAAATACACAAACACATTCATTGATGATCAAAATTGATGTTTCTCCTATATTTAAAATTTTCTAACCAAAATCTAAGTTAGATTATAACTATTTAAATAGGTTTGGGGAAGGGGTCACCTCATCCTCCAAGTTCATGTAAAGTTTTTACATGTGGCAGTTAGAACATGAGTTCTAACTATAGTCAAAACCATATAAGAGTATATTTTTAGTTATAAATTTAAAATAGCCTTTGTAAAAGTTATGCAACATGTGCATATGTATGAAGATGAAAGCAATTTTTACAACTATAGCTAAAAATGCATACATAACTTCATAATATCCATCATTTACCAAAATTGTGCATGCCTCTTTTTATAGGTTGTGAGAACAACTTATTTATATTTTAGATTAACAAAATTTATAATGGAACTTATACATGCATCAAATACAAGTATCATCATATCAATCCTTTAGAACCAATGATGTTTTTTAACTATGACTAATCTTAATACGACTTTACATTGCATATCACTGAATCTGGATATTTAAAAATTACACCTAAGACTCACACTATCAATTTTCTTCTACATGATTAAATATGGGCATACTATTTAGAATCTCCATAGGTTTCCTTATGTACCTTATATTTATAGCTCAAATGTATTTACGCCATGTGGTAGTCTTTAGCTAGATTTGGGCTTGTTGAATTTTTAACTCTTTGCTCACGATGTTAGATCTCTATGTATTAGGCTCTCGTAATGTTGCTACTTGGCACTCTCATAGATCTTTTGAAAAACCTTTGTCACTATGCCTAATTATGCATCATCAATCATCTGTGATCCAGATAACATGGTTCATAGATATTAGTGCTTTAACTCAGACTCTTATGAGCTTGACACTTATCATGTCTTCATTCATGTAAAAATGTCTGTGGTGATCTCACACCATCAGATCAACTATATGGATAAATGGTATCCATTTATATGATTTAGCCCACTAACCTTTGATATAAAAATATCTAATTTATAATCTTAAATTTGATGTCCATGCGACCGTTAAAGATGTCCTCATGACCATCAATGATGTCCATGTGACTATAAAAATTTAATCTAGTGTCTTTTAGTTGTTGAGCCTAATTTTGACATTTACATGACCATCAAATACATCCACATGATCATCACATCAATTTAACTCCATGCAAGCTTAACACTTGTCATTTCCTAGTTTTCTCCACTCTACAATCACAAATGAAAAGATGATTTAACATTATACTTTGGGAAATATATATGGAGGACCCTGCATGAATATTTTATCCTAAGGTATTAGTATTAATAAAATATGATTTGGAACTAGGCTAAAAAAACTTAAATTAAGCTCAAAACATAAAGAAAATGCTCTCTAAGTAGGGGTACCACTGGGCAATATGGTATTTATCTCAGGGCAATTATTAAAGTAGAAATGTTGTAGGCTTTTTATGTAGAGGAATTGTTATGATGATCCTAATTTCATTAGATAAAATGTTTGACACATAAAGTCTGTAACAGTTCTCTTGAATACTTAATTCTCTCAAACAAAATGTCTGAATTAGTTATCTTAAAGTGTCATTTTTTCTAGATAAAAATTTTGAGACACAAAGTTTGAAAGGTTATTTTCATCAAAAAAAATGTCTAAGACACAAAGTTTAAAAGGTTATTTTAGTTGGACAAAATGTTTGAGATAAAGTTTAGAGGAATTGGGTCATAGGGTGAAAAGTCCAGGACAAAAGTCTTAAAGGGTGAGTCTATTTCATCAGGGAAAAATATGAAGGGTCTAATTCATAGGGTATTTCACCTATGATAAAAGTATCTAAGGATATACTTCATAAAGGTTGAAGGGAAGGTATGTAGGGAAAAAATCCCATTACAATTATCCTAAAGGGTAAGTTCTAGAGGGGAAAGGGCCCAAGATAGAATTACTAAAGGGTAGGTGTAGTATGGAAAAGGGGCTAGGACAAAGTCCCAAAGGATAAGTATCGAAGGGATAAGGGGTTAGGACAAAGTCATGAAGGGTAGGTGGTCATTAAAAAGGGTTGAAGGGTCACACAAAATGTCTAAGGGGTCATTTCAAGAAATCTAAAGGGTAAGTGCAAAAGGTCTGAAGGATCTACTTCATGGAAAAAAATGCTCAAAGGGTCTACTTCATAAGGTAAATTTTCAGTAGGGAAAGGGTTTATGACAAGATTCCCAAAGGGTAGGCTACACAAAGCTCAAAGGGTGTGTGTCTTTGGGGTCATTATTTCATCAACATTGTATTGGAAAGATTATTGTGAGGAATTGTTTTGATCTTTTTTACATCAAACAAAATGTCTGATGACAAAAAGTCTATAGGGTCATTTTCATTAGGCAAAGGGCCCAGGACAAAAGTTTGAAAGGAATTTTAAATGGTTGAAGGACACTTTAAAAAAGGCTAAGGGATAGGTGGGTTAAGGGCAAAGGGAAAAATGTCTGAAGAGATTAAATTAGCTTAGTTGAATATTATAGACAAATTGTATCATACAAAATGTTTGACACAATAAACCTGATGACCAATTCTTGTAGAACAAAGGTTCTGAAGACAAAATCCTAGAAAGATAAGCCAAAAACATAAAATTTGATAAATACAAATTGTACAAGTCTGATAAAGATAAACTTGAAAACATAAGCCCAATAGAATAAGCTTGATATAAAGAATTAGTCTATGAACACAATACCAATGCCATTTTTCTAAAGTTCTAAAAGGCCAATAATCAATATTCTCCTATATTTTGCATAAACATATAGAAGAGGGGCTTATAGTTAATATCATAGTATTAAAAAAGGGGGTCCCCATTTACCTATGGTAAAAAGAGGGTGTTGGGTACAGTAAATGGTGAATCATAGGGGGAATACTCCTGAGTAATCAACAACCTAGAACTCTAGTTTACTATATTAAATCAATAATGAAGTGTGTCATAAAAAAAACATAAATAAAAAATGTGAAATAGACTCATAAGTTAATTTAAAAAACTTACTTTCCTTCTAATTTCTTGTATCTATATGTGTCAAATATGTAGTTTATTTAACCCCTATTGTGATGAGTTTTTCAAAAGCTTAATGAAGCTATAGGTTTTGTTATATTATCTCTTAAATCTCAAAAACAAAGAAAGCTTAGGTATTATTCTATTTCCATCCAAAAATCCATATCCCTGACAAAGATACCTTGGGATCCTTCTCTTCTCATTTCATTATTTTCTTTTGATCTTGATGTGTGGTGCATTGACCTTATTTCATTATGCAATCCTTTTAATTCTCTTTAAATTTTTCTTTTCTCTTTTGATATTATTGGTTTTCTTTTATTCTTTTATTTTTATTTTGATCTTGAATGGAAACTAAAATATATGGAACCCCATTGAGTTGGTATAAATATAAAATGAATCATTACTAAAACATCCCTATTAGCCATGTCTATACCTAGAATTATCATTTCCAATAGATATGTAATGTGATAAGTACATTTGTTCCAATAAAATAAGAAAACTTTCTAAATTTGTATGAAGTAATCTAAGAGTAACTTCCACATGCTTGGTAAAATTATTCAATTATGAAACCATCAATAATAATCCATGATTACCTACCTTCATCCTAAAGACTTATAACACAAAAATATGCCCAATCTATAAACTAGTCCCAAAGTGTCTGAAAATTTAATTTTCCCCTTTTATACAAGTCATAAGCTCAGTTGGTTTGGTTTTTTTAACCTGGTTATAGTCAAAGAAAACACAATTCTAATTTTTAGACAAAGCAAAGAAAAACTAATCTAAGAAAACATTGAAATCTAATCTATGAAAGCAAAATACTAAAAGTAGGAAAGATTAATCTAGAAAACAAGAAATTTAATCTATGAAAGTAAGAAATTTAATCTAAGAAATAATGAAATATAATGTATAAAGGCAATAAATCTAATCTAATCCTATGTCTACACTCATCTATCCCTCGTTAGTCAATAACATCATCAAACGACATAGCCTTGAAGTAGTGCTTTAGGAACTTTCTATTGACTAGATATGTAAGATCATTACTTTTGAGGTCCTTTGGATGAAATGCATTATTGTCCATGATCTCTAAAATCTGGTATGGTCCAATCTATAGTGGTGAAAACTTGTCATGTTATCCCTTATTTTCATTGGATTTATCCCAAAGTAGCACTAGATCTAAAATATTGAATGCTTTAACTTTTGCTCTCTTGTCAAACCACCTCTTGACCACATCCTAGTGTTTTATGAATGTTTTTAAGGCCTCAATATTTGAATGTTCTATTTTTATTATATCTAGTAGTTTTGATTACTATTTATTTTTTGGCTCCATATATTCTTACATGAACTGATAAATAACTTCAACATAATTGGGAATACTGACATGCATCCATACACCAATGGATAAGGTAAAGCTTTAAGGGCTTACTTATGTCTTGTTCTATCTACATAAAGAACATACTTTAATAAATTATGCTAGTCCCTAGGCTTGTCCCCTACTAATTTCTTAATTGCATTGATCATATTTTTATTCGTTGATCCTACCTATCTATTTCCTTGAGGGTAATGATTAGAAGCTGACCTGATAATAATTTGGTTGTTATGTTCCCACTCAATAAATTCTAATGATATGAAATATGTTCTATTATCACAAACTAGAGAAATAGGCATGCCAAATTTGGTTATTATGCATTCCTCTATGAAGTGAATCAAATCATGTGTTCTATAGTTCTTTATGGATATGGCCTCGGTCCATCTAGTGTAGTAGTCTGTAGCAATAAGCAGAAACTTATGACCTACTGAGGAGTTTAGGATGATGATGCCAATGAAGTCCAAACCCCATTGGGTGAATGGTCTTCTTTTAACAACCAGCTATAAAGGCATTACTATGTGTACTTATCTCTTGGCTATAACTTGACATTCATGAAGCATTCTCACATGAGCATGAGCATCTTTGAAAATTATTGGCCAACAATAACCCATTCTTAAGACATTGTTAGCTATGGTACTCCCAGAAGGATGACCACTAACTATTTTTTGGTACAAGTTTTCTAAAATTTCTTTATCTTCATTTTTAGATACACACCTAAGATAAATGCCTTCATAAGTTTTTCTATACAGGACTCCCTTCTTGATCATGTGATGAGCAGCTTTGATCCTTAATGTTCTTTTTATCTCTCTTTTGAGCTCTAGGGAACAAGTTCCTATAATTAAATACTCTATTATATTAGTGTACCATTCTCCTTTAGATACTTGATCTTGACATACCTTTTCAATGGTAATTCATGGATCGGGTTCAGTCATAAGCTGAACAATGCCTTGGCCCCAAATAATCTTTGTAGTCTTGATCTCTATGTTGAATTATTTTAGTTTGGACATCTATTTGCCTCGATGTTATCCTATCTCATTCTAAAATAGGGTGAGACTAACCATAGGATCATGTATGATGGCAATGAATTTATTCCTTAAGATGTAATGCCAAACTATTTTCATTGCTTTGACAAGAGGAAAAATATGTTTGTCAATCATAGAATATTTGAGTTCTACATCTTTCAAATTTATGTTCATAAACACAATTAGATGCTCAATCTCATTCTTATTATACATGATGAAAACCGAAATTGTATGCTCTAAATTAAATGAATATAGGTTAAAATCTAGACTGATTAATACTAGAGCATGTGATACAACATATTTAATGTCTTGGAAGGACTTTTGGGCTTTAACTATCTATTCTATTTTGACATCCTACTTGAGCATGGCATTCAGAGGCCTAAAAATATCTACAAATCTTGAGATGAACTTTCTTATGAAGTTAATCTTTATGAATAATTATTTGATCTACTTCTTATTGTTTGGTGGTTGAATTTTTGAAATCACCTAAATTCTATCTGGATCAATGGTGATCCCATCCTTGGTGATGATGTGCCCCAAAATTTTTGCCTTTGGTGAATCTAAATATAATTTTATTTGGGTTTAAGAAATATTTAACCTTTTTATCTCTCAAATATATACTTTAAGTGACTTATGTGATCCTTCCTATGATTTGAAAATAACATAATATCATCCATGTAGATGATTATGCATTTTCTTGTCAGTCCTTTGAAAATGTGATATATAGTACATTTAAAGGTAGATCATAAATTTATTAGGTTGAATGTCATCCTCTTATATGTATAATTTTCCCACTTTATAGTGAATTTCATCTTCATTTTATCCTCCAATTACACCAATAGCTGATATAGCCTAAAAATCCATCTAAGGAGATCATTTTAGAACCACTTACTATCTGTATCACCTCATCTAGAAAGGTTGAGCATAATTGTCATTTTTATATTCATTATTGAGGTTTCTAAAATCCACACATAATATGGTCTCACCTATCTTCTTTCTTACTGGGACCCAATTGGCCACCCAGGTAGAATGTCTTATCAAAAAGATGATTTTACACTTATCAACTTCTCTATTTCTCTTTAAATGAGAGGCTCCATAATAGGATTGGATGGCCTTTACCTCTATCTAAATGGATTCCTTTATGGCTTGAAGGGAATCATATGAGTAATGGCATGTGGTTCATACACCTTCAAGTCTTCATATGTCCAAGCAATGACGTCTCTATATCAAGTGATTAAATCCTTCACTCATTATCTCTCTTCTAGGGTACAACTAAGACTAATATTAACATAATATTGGATATGTTCATCTTCATAATTTTACTTTCTAAATTATGATACATTGGCCTTTGGATGTCTTAGTTGTTGTGCGTGAGGATCTATGTCGAATGGTATTTCTAAAGAGACAAATCCAACTAGAATTTGATTCTTTTTTAGCTTAAAAATTCCCTATGTATCTTATTAATCTTGATAGAGGTGATTGATGTCATTATCATCAATTATTTAATATTTTAATTCCCCTAAATTAGTTAAAAAATGAATAATCTATTGGTCATCGTCAAGGACCTAGAAATTTTCTATGTTATCTAGAATAGAAGGACATGGTACCAATTCAATTGATATATATTTTTTTATCTTAGATTCTTTTAGTAGCTATAGATTAGTAGAAGCAAAAACTAATGAATCAATGGTTTGATTTTTCTCTTTGGGAAGTGATACTATGTTTAAATCTATAAATTTTTCAATCAAGTCCCATGCTTTATGCTTGTATATTCTCAAATAAGAAAGCTTTCATTATTATTTGTTTCTAACTTGATTGACCACCAGCTCTGAGTCATCGAATACTAGTATTTGTTTCACATTATTCTTAAGTGAAAAATGTAACCCTAGAACTAATCCTCATACTCAGCTCTATTGTTAGTGTATGAAAATTTAAATCTATATGCTGCCAAGAATTTGTTACATCATGGATCAATCAACTCAATTCCCATGCCTAATCCTTATTTAGATTTAGCACCATCAAATTTTAGAGCACACAACTGATTAGAACCTTCAGGTTTTTAATTTTTTATTTGATTTTAATTAGTAAAATTATAAATTCCAAGGGTGGGCACCTCATACTTTACCTCTTCATTCTTGACATTGTATTTCATAATGGGATACTCCATCCTCAACTCTTTGTTAATTTTGATTTGATTCAGAATTCATCTCCATGGTATCTAGATGTGAAATAAGTCTATATAAAGATGTCCATTTAGTGTTTTGGACCAATCCCTACTCAATAGTAGACTGTATCCTTTAGGTATGTCTACCAATAGAATATCAATGGTCATCTAGTCTCGTCGTTCAAATAATACTCAAATGTGCACATTGGTCAATTCTCCAACTACTAGTACTATTGTTTTGTCCAATTATGAAACCATTCTCTTTGAGAGGATTGGAGAAAGACCAAGATTTTGACATATAGAAGTAGGAATGATAGTTGTATATGATCCAGAATAAACTAAAAAATTATGAATGTTCTTATTGAATGCTGGGATAGTAATCAAAAGGGGTGGAATTTCTATCTTACTCTTGTAGATGATTTTGGCATCAACAACTTTCACTTTGTTTATAGATGATTTGGTTCTTTCCCTAGGATCTTTTTCAATAATGGACTTCTATAGTAGCTCCTTCTATCTAGGGATTTGAGCTAACTCATGAAGAGTTATATTTGATTTGATCTTTTCATGTCTTCAACAATATTTTATCCTCCTTCACTTTGTTCTTCTTTTCTCTACCATTGATCATTCCCATTTGGAGGGGGTGGATTATTATCTACTTTAGGATTAGGAGGAATCACCATGGTATTTAGAGGAATCAATGTTATAAGAGGTTATTTATTCCTTATATTGTATGCACCTCTATGGAACTGCTAGAAAGCACAAACTTATTCTATATCATGTTCTAGTTCATTATTGTCTTTACCTAAAAAGGGACACTCATGAGTTTTAATGAACATGGTAGTACTAAAAGAGCTAAGATTTAGATGATGATTAGGAAGATTATACATCTAAACTTTTATAACCACCTATCTTTGAAAGATTTTGAATGCTATGCAAAATTCAATGCAATTAAGCTCATAATGCTCTGAAGTATTATGAATTATACACCAATTGGAAAGAGTTGTTTTTGCTATGTTGATCTCTCAAAGCTTTTTAGGCTACTCCAAATTATTCACAATCCTATTAAATGGTTATTTATATCTCTAAAATACATCATTATGATTACCAATTAGGCCATTGGAATTACTTATCCTCCTTTACATATTTAAGAAATCATTTCTCAACTTTTATACCATTTATATAGAATCTAGTTCTTAATTTTTAGATTCAGTATCTTATAGAATAGTAGTAGGATATGTAGTTGATTAGTTATTCTATTTGTAACTATTTCATATCATATGATTGTTCAAGAAGTTGAAATTTGGATTTATCATTTGTGTCAATAAAGGCAGTGCATGTAATTGATTTTGATTAAATTTAGGAACATTCTACTTCATATATGTTATTAGATTGAGTGTTGTAAATCCATTTTTGACATTAGGTGCACCAAGCATTTGGGGGTTGAGATAATTTTAAATATTGATAACCTCTTCTATGATAACATCGAATTATTATAAATACCTGCTCTTCTCAAGAACATGATAGTGATTGGGTCTAAGGCATTCTTATACGTCTCTAACAATAATGGCTCATCTAGTTTGTACCTTGGGATCAACCATTTGTACATATTATATAACCTTACATTGAAAGCATGAATGGGCTCATTAGGTTCTCTCCTCATTTTGGTGAAGTGTTGCTATACCAAACTAGGATTGGTGACCTATATAAACTATGAAAGAAAATTTTCTTGACATTCATCCCAAAAAGTGATAGAATTTTTCATTAGATTTAAATACCAATCATAACCAACATCCATTAGAGTAAAAGTGGATAATATTCATGCAACATCCTCATGGATAAAATTCATTAATCTCAATTCAACTTTAATATATATAATTTATTCCTCTATTGTCCTTACTCCTAAAGGAACAAAGGAAGGCACGTACTTCTTGGGATTATGAGCTAAATCATGCACATCTCTTAGGATGTAAGTATTAGATCCAACTAACTAGGGTGGTTGTTGAGCCATTTTATAATTAACAAGCAAAGGGTTCCCTATGTGTAAAAAATTCCTTATTGGAGGAGGTGAATTATTCTAAACTAGGACTATTGGAATAGTTCTAGGTCTCCTCTGATTTGATAAGGGTGAGACTAGATTACTAGCTTAGGAATTAGATCTAGTCCCTCTCCTAGGTGATTCCAATGTAAATCTATGTAAAGGATAACTACAACTATCAAGGCTGTTTCCCCTCATTTTAGTGATATTATAACTATTGATGTGGGTTTTATGCACACCGCAAAAAAATGAGGTAGCCTCTAACATTTTAGGATATCAATGGAGGTAAATTTCACTCTAGGGCATGTAAGTTGTTGATAAGGTTTTTTGAATGGAGGTATGGTTTCTAGTAAGGGTATTGAATATATATGTGAGTTGGATGGATGGTTGGCTTCTAACCTAAAGTGGCAATGTCTCAAAAAAACTCAAAAAGGAGGGAAGGGTAATGTAGAAAATAAAGCTCTATGGGTTTTAAGAACTACTCCCTTTGTTGGTTTCTAAAAGGAAAAGTTCTATTAAAACCTATGCTTGCTATTATCAGTAATTATATGCACATAATCAAATGTGTTTAAGAAGTATAAGGATATAATTATGTAGGAAATTCACAAGCCTTAGACAAAGGTTGATCCTTTTAGAGCAGATAGTGCACACACACAAAAACTACATCCAAGAAAGCACTCATGCATAATCAAAATTATGAATCAAACAACTTCATCACCTTAATTAAAGTAATTTATCCATATTTCAATAGTTATTTCACATATATAGAATATTAAATCAATCAAAATAATCAATAAGTCATTCACAACTTTTGCACACTAAATATTATTGAAACATGCAACCAAAGAAAGTAACAATTAATTAAACAAAAATTGGAAAGAAAATACACAAACACATTCACTGATGATCAAAATTGATGTTTCTATTATATTTAAAATTCTTTGACCAAAATTTAAGTTGGATTACAACAATTTAAATAGGCTTGGGGAAGTGGTCACCTCATCCTTTAAGTTCATGTAAAGTGTTTGCATGTGGTAGTTATAACACAAGTTCTAATTGTAGTCAAAACTGTAAAAGAGTCTATTTATAATTATCAGTTTAAAATATCCTTTACAAAAGCTATGTAACATGTGCATGTGTATGAATATGAAGACAATTTTTATAATTATAGATTGAACTTCATGCACAACTTCATAATATGCATCATTTACCAAAACTGTACACGCCTCCTTTAATAGGTTATGAGAAAAAATTATTGATCTTTTAGATTAGGCACCTTCAAATTGGAACTCATACATACATTAAATGTAGTTATCATTGTATCGATCCTTTAGAACTAGTGGCATTATTTAATTATGACTAATCTTAATATGAATGTGAATTACATGTCACTCAATCTTTTATTTAATTTGGATCTTTGAAAAGTCCACCTTAGACTCACACTATTGATTTTCTTATGTATGATTGAATGCAGGTATACCATTTGGTAGCTATGTAGGTTTCTTTGTGTACCTTATATTTATATATTGAACTTATTTATTCCATGTGGTAGTCTCTATCTATATTTAGGCTTATTGAATTTTATACTCTTTGATCATACCTTTATATCTCTATGTACTAGGCTCCTACAATGTTGCCACTTGGCACACTCATGGATATTTTGAAAATACTTTATCATTGTACCTAATTACACACCATCAATCATCTATGCTCAAGATAATGTAGTTCATAGATCTTAGTGATTTGACTCATTGACTCCTATGAGCTTGGCACTTGTCATGTCTTAATTCATTTGAAAAGGTCTATGTCAATATCTTGCCATCAAATCAATTGTAAATATCAATGCTGATCATTGATATGCTTGGGCCCATTAACCTTTTATTTCAAAAAAACTAATTTATAGGCTTAACTTTGATGTTTGTACAACCATCAAAGATGTCCTCATGACCATCAATGATGTCTACATGATCGCCAAAATTTAATCCAGTGTATTTTATTTGTTAAGCCTAATTTTGATGTTTGTATGACCATCAAAGATGTCCATGTGATCATCACATTGATTTAAATCCATGTGAGCTTGATAATTGTCATTTCCTAGTTTGCTTTGCTTTAAAATCACAAAATAAAAGAGGATTTATCATAATATTTTGGGAAATATAAATAAAGGACCCTACATGAATATTCTAGCCTAAGGTCCCAACATTAATAAAATATAATCTAGACCTAAGCTTAAAAAACTTAAATTAAGCTCAAAACATAATGAAAATGTTCTCTAAAAGGGGTACCACTTGGCCATATCATATTTGTCTTAGATCAATTATTGTGGGGGAAATGTTGTGAGCTTTCTATATGGAGGAATTGTTGTAGGGACCCTAATTTCATCAAAAAAAATATTTGACACATAAAGTCCACAATAATTATCCTAAAGACCCAATTCTCTCGGATAAAACGTCTAAAGAAATTATCTTGAAGACTCATTTTTACTAGATAAAATATCTGAGACACAAAATATGAAAAGGTATATTTATCAAATAAAATGTTTGAGACACAAATTTTGAAAGGTTATTTTCATCAGACAAAATGTCCAAGACACAAAGTCTGGAAGAATTGGCTCATAAGGAAAAAAGTATAGGACATAAGTTCTAAAGGGTAAGTCTATTTCATCATGCAAAATTATAAAGGGTCTACTTCATAGGGCATTTCATCCATGACAAAAATTACCAAAATATATACTTAATAAAGGCTCAAGGGATTTTCAAAAAGGCTAAAGGGAAAGTCTATAGGGAAAAATGCCATGATAATTATCTCAAAGGGTAAGTTCTATAGGACAAAGGGCCTAAGAAATAAGTCTTAAAGGGTAGGTGTAGTATGGTAAATGGGCTAGGGCAAAGTTTCAAAGGGATAAAGGGTCAAGACAAAGTCCTGAAGGGTAGGTGGTCATTAAAAAGGGCCGAAGGGTCATTCAAAATGTCTGAGGGGTCATTTTAACAAATCTGAAGGGTAGGTGAAAAAGGTCTGAAGGATCTACTTCATGGAAAAAATGCCTAAAGGGTATAATTCATAAGTTAAAGTTTTAGTAGGGAAAGGGTCCAAGAAAAAATTCTTAAAGGGTAGGTTACACAAATCTTGAAGGGTATGTGTCCTTGGGGTCATTGTTTCGGTAAAATTGTATTGGCAAGATTGTTATGGGAAATTATTTCAGGATTTTTTATGTTGGAAAAAATAACCAATGATAAAAATTTTGAAGGGTCATTTTCATTGGCCAAAGGGAAATTTCAAAAATTTTGATGGGTAGGTGGGTTAAGGGTGAAGGGAAAAATCCCTGAAGGAATTCAATTGGATCAAGGGAATGTTGAAAACAAATTATATCAGACAAAATGTTTGACACAATAAAATTGAGGACCAATTATTTTTCAATAAAGGTTCCAAAGACAAAATCCTATAAAGTATAAGCTAAAAACATAAAACCTAACATAGACAAATTACACAAGTCTAATAAAGATAAACCTGAAAACATAAGAGAAATAGAATAATCTTGATAGAAAGAATTAGTCTATGAACACAATAACAATGCCATTTTTCTAAGGTAAGAAAAATCCAATAATTAATCTTCTATTAGATTTTGTATACACATATAGAAGAGGTTCTCAAATTTAGGATCATATTCTGGAAAAAGTAGGTCCCCATTTTCCTATGGAAAAGGGGGGTTGTTGGGTACAACATATAGGCCTTTTTTCTTTTAATAAAATATATTTTGGAATAATAAATGCAGGTAACCTTTTATAAATATAAATACATGTAGATTTTCATTAATTAATTTCTATTTTTATACAAAATTGTACCTAGATGATCTCACAAATAATTCTAAGAAAAGAAACATGTATATCACTTCTGTTAAATATTTACTAGTTGTAGAAAATATGGCATATCTACAAATCCAATTTTTTTTGTTATAGCTAAATTAAAGTCTTAAGTCATGTAATATTTAAATAAGGAATTTCCATAGACCCTAATAACATTAAAATCATTAAATAATTGTCTCCTCCTAAAAACCAATATGGTCTAAGGTATTTATTTGATAAAATTATATTTTTGTATAAATTTATGTCAAATTTTGTTGATATAGATAATCCATTGTAATGTTTACTTTAAAAATAAAAATTATTTGTGGGATGAAAGATCTGATATAAATTTTGAACAAAAAAAATTGTAATTAGAAGTGCTTCTATTTTTTCTAACCTAGACATAAGTAAAACTTTTATCTTATACATAAATGTAACTGATAAGACCATAGGTGTTGTTTTCACTCAATACAATTAGAATCATGATGAAATAACCATTATATATATGATCTAAGTGATCAATTTTTTTAAAATAGTTATCCAATAATTGAAAATTTTATTCATTCATTATTTTTAACTTTAAGTAAGTTTAAATATCTTATGATGGGAAATAAAATGATTGAACATTTAGGCATACCTACTTTGTATTACTTATTAAGAAACCCAAAATTAATGGTAGGTTAGTTAAGTGGATTTTTAGTATCCTATCATATGACATTGATTTTTGAACTTATATAATAATCAAAGGTAATTGCTTAGTTAAACATCTTGTCAAATATGTAAATTTTGATATTAATTCTTTAATTCTTGATGTTGATGATGATTTGAATGTTAAACACTATTTTCAAACCATGAAGTTGCTGATATTTCTCAAAATATCATAATTATATTTTAAATGTAATAATTTTATTACTTAATTTCAAAACATTATTGGTACCATGATATCATTTACTAATTTTGAAACGGAAATTTTATTGTTTCATTAGATAAATATCAAATTAGAGATCTTAGGTTGCAATCCTTACATTTTTTTTAAATTGATTTTTTTAGTTTATAGAAACATAAATAAAATTTTATTACATTTTATAACACATGATCAAACTCAATAAATAATTGTAAGTTGCCACAAAGGTAGTTATGGTAGACATTTTGTTGTAAAAATAGCAACCCAAAGTTTTACTTTCTAGTTATTACTGGACAACTCTCTTTAAAATTTATTATTATTTAGTTATATCATGTATGTATTTTCAATTATTTGAAATAAGAAAAATAATACCTAAAATACCTTTAAATATAATTATTCCTTAAAAACCATTCATAAAATGGGGCATAGAATTCATATATGATATACATCCTTTATCTTCATCTAGTCATAGATATATATTAACCACTGTTGATTATTTTTTTTAAATGGCCTAAACAAAAAATTTGTCACTTTTTAAGTCATTTATTTCTTTAATAATATGATTTTATCATGTCTTGGAGTCCTCTAAAAATTTATTTCAAACAATGGTCCTTAACTTATTTCAATGAATACTTAGAATTCTTAACACTTTACTCTATTATTTCAAGTCATTCATCTAAATTTATTGGAGTGGAAAACACTTAATCACCTAAGATTAATTTTAAATAACATTTACATAATGGAATACATTAACACATATATAAAATGTACAATATTATTAATAAATCGATTAAATGTATATGATCTCTCACATGTGCATCTCACAACCAACAATCAATATAACAATGTGTTTATATCCACCAAAAAGTTCCATATAAATAAAATAATAATGCAAAAAATATAATGTTCCAATGAAAATTATTGTTGTATTGTCATGTACAACAAATAAAACATTCTAGATGACAACACACAAGTCCACTAAAGTTGATGGCACATAAATTATGCACACTCTAACTAATATATCATAAAACTAATCTACCTATGTAAAGCAAACTATATGGTGCATAAAAATTAACTAAACTAACACCACCCCCCTTAAGTACCACTTATGGAGAAGTGAACAACAAAATAGTATGAGACTTCTAAGTAGAAGGTCCTAACAACTAAGACATGTTGGGTATTTATGTAAAAAAATATGAGGAGGCATTTCACAAACACCCCCCTCAATGTTAAACTTGGATAAGATGGAAATATATGTATCTAGTTAAGAATATAGCTAAAATGGTGACAAGTGATCACCAATACTGATGGGAAATTGACACTGGTATCTATCAAGAAAAATCACCAAATATAAGAATAAGTATACTCCCAAAAATAATGACTCCATAACATGTCCATATAAAGTATCTTACAAACATAATATAAATGAGTCACTGTAAATATCCACTACTTGACAAAAAAAACACAACTAACAATATATTCACTAGAGAAACTCTTAATGAAGAGAAAAAAATCAAAAGGTGTAAAAAATTCAAAAATTATAGACCTTAAAATGGTGTGAAAGACATTCATATACTCACCCATAAGTGAAAAGGGTAATGGAAAACCATTTGAGTGGAAGAAGAAAATTTAAAAAAAAAAAAGAGTTAAGAAATACACTAGTCCAAAAAAATGTAAAAGTGGTTGAAACCACTACTCATTCATCACCCTAATAACATTGGAATCCACTAAAATAATTCTTCCATTGTAAAATATCAAGGACTACCATTAAGATAAAAAATGTCAAAGATATTTTCAAGGAGAAAAGGATGAAATAAGTGAAACATGTGAAAAAGAAAGACATGCATGCATAAGGTAAAAAAACATTCCATAGCCTATGGTACTATCTCAGTTCAACTAAAAAAAATTCAATGTAATGAGACAAGTGAAAATATTCATATGGGTTTTTGCAAATAAATCTATTGATAAGATACCTATGTACACTAGATGAATCCAAAATATTTAAAATGGTGTTAAATAATAAATTACATGTTCACCAATTAATAATATGGAAAAGGTGGTGATGAAAGAGTTGAGAAACTGATAGGTAAAAGTATGAAAATAAAAAACCACACACACATGAGGGAAATAAAGGATGAAGCAAAAAAATCCCTATGGAACATAAAAATTTAGTGTGATCCCACTAAAAATCCACCATAATAGGAACAAACTAACATGATATGCACTAGGATATCTCATAATGTAAATGAATATGTTAGTTTATCAAATTAAAACATCAATGAAAAATTCTCCCAAAAAGAACTATTAGGAAGATAACTCAACCAAGGAAGCATAAAAATGAACGAAGAGAAATGTGTGGACAAAGAAGCTTAATGTTCAATGTGCCTCTCCTATAACGTCATTGCAAAAAATGTTTTACATTCTATTAAGAGTGATATGGTGTCCATCTTAGATGAATATGGATGGAGGATGAGGATACTTGTACATGATTAAGTTCAAAGTACATAAATGAAGTAGGCAAAGAAACATGTGTCTATTTTATCAAGCCTATTTAAAGAAACAACAAATTTAATATGTTATTCAAAGTCCTCATGCATAGTATAACACACAAACATGAGTTTTATCATAAAAATGTTCCATAGAGGAAGATATAACATATGTAGAAAATTTAATTTTATAATGACAATCTCAACAATTAGGTTGAATGGGAGAATCTAATCTTTGTAATTATTTTCTATGACCTCCACTAGAATATCTCATGGAATGGAGCATGTGAGTACCAAATCCATTTTTATGTATCTAATTTTTTTTAGGAAAGTACACAAGTGGATCAAAAATGGGAGAAGTAACATGTACAATAGTATAAGCATAAGATTCACAAGACACAATAACAAGATAGTCATTCTCACAATCAAAAAGTGTAGAAGGATAAATATTAGATGCATAAGATAAATATGAAATGTCATAATCCGATACATGTTCAGATAATGACAAGTCATAGTTATTTGCTATAGGAGTGATTTTTGAAGGTAGACAAGATGTAAGATACTATTGGTCAAATAAATCATGCTAACACCAAAAGTTTGCAATATTGTGTTGCAATTAATGTATAATGGTGTCCTCTCTATAAATGAGGGTACATATAAGATAATTTTATCTCTTGAGTTTCATTCTCTCTTCAAAAAATTTGATAATATCATATTGACATGTGTAGATATTATAATATATCATATGTTTTTCTAATTTAAGAGTGTTAAAAGTGGTGAAAAGAGCCATTATGAATATAAAAACACAAAAAAAATTCAACACCTAAAAAATGCAAGACATTGGGCTATACCAAAAATGTGCCTACAATGAAAGTAATGAGTGGCCAGGTAAAATGAATAAATACCTCAAAAGGACATTGAGATATGTAATAAATGCATCCAAATTAAAATAAAGTGGCCCAAGATGATGATAATGAGTAACAAGTGAGGAAGGATGTTAGAAGAAATAAAAAATATCTTGAGTTCAACAAAAGGGTATTCTTAATAAATTTATCAAAAAATGGCCTTAATCAATTTTCCGTTTTATAATAAATCTTTCTTGGAAAATAATTTGTCACTTATTTGACCAAAAACATTACCCACCTTATAATATTTACCCCCCTTAAAATTAAATAACTTCTTTAAAAAAACAGTTTTAAGAAATTATATCAACATTAAGTGAAAAAAAATTATACTAATTTGAAAGACATATTTTTGAAAGATGGTGTCATATATAGATTGATTGCATTTTGGAGTTTATTACATCACTTTGTAATATTATTTGTTATATGGGAGCATTTTTTAGTCACATTAAGAGAAGTGCATTTTTTTCTTTATGTGTGTGTGCTTCATGATGAGCACTTTATTATTCAGTTTCATGACTATAACCATCACCACCAGGGATATAATCTTAATATATTTTATATATGTATCATTGAATTTGATAGACTCTTTTATATTTATGGTGGATTATGTCCTCCTTTTGAAGAGTAGCTAGTTTGGTGAAGCCCAAAGTTAGTTTTCTAGTGTTTAAATAGTGGGATTTGAACACTCATATAGATATTTTGAGTCACTACTCCCATTTAAACATTATGGGAGGGCATGTTCACATAGTGATTCAAGTGTCATTCTCTTTATTACTCCTTGGCACACAAAATTTTTATATTGGATTTAGTTGATTGAGTGCACTTATATTTTATAAAATTCATCCATCTAGTGCACCTACTTCACAATTATGTTGATTCTTTGGGTCATTTTTCATGGGATGCCTTGCATCATAATTTATTTCTCAACTTTCTTTATGGTTTTACTTATTTTCAAGTATCTTTTATTAATATATTTCACCTAGGTTATTTTAATTTTCTAATTTCTTGACCAGTGATTTTTTAGAGGGTGTACCTTATAGAGACTACTAATAATAAACATTGAATCAACCCATCAAATACAATCAAACTCAATAAAAATCCTCCAATATAAAATATGGTATACCAAGGAATAGTAAGGAGCATGACACCTGAATAAGTATGTGTACATACCCCCTACCCCCATAATGATGGCATGTGTCTATGAATCAAAATATTTTCATGAGTGAAAAAACTCCACTACTTAAACATTTGTAAAACTAAGATTAGGCTTCACCAGACTTTATAATCTTCACAAGGAGAACATGTTCCATATTAATCCAAAGAATAATTTTAACATCAATGATATAGATATAAAATATCTCAGTAATATGTCCCTTATGGTTATGATATAATCATGCAACTGAAGAATAAACTACTCATCATGAAGTTTGCACACATAAAATAAAAAACTCCATGTCTCAATGTGACTAAAAAAATAGTCTCATCTAAAAAAAATCACCAATTAATGTAAAAATCTCTAGAATGCAATCAATTTCTAGATGACACCATAAGTGAAATGCTCGAATAACATATTTAAGTGGAGATTACTCAATCACCTAAGATTAATTTTAAGGACCATTGCCACAATGGAAGCCATTAATATATATAGTTAAATGTACAATACTATTATTAAATGGAGTAAATTTATATCATCTCTCACATGGACGTCTCAAAATTTATAATCACTATAACAATGTGTTGATATCCACTAAGGAGTGCCCTATAAATAGGAGAGAGTCAAAAAACTATAATGTTACATTGACAACTAATGATGTGTTTTAGTGCAAAAAAAATAGAACCTTTCAGATGAAAAAGACACAAGTCCACTAAAGTTTTTTCACATAAAGTGTGAATAAGCTAAACAAATATAGTAGACATCTAATCTACCTAACTTAACTACAAGGTGCATAATAATCAACTACACCAACAAAATATTATATTTAATGGAATGGACAAGCTGAATCAACTAATAGAAATATGATTTTGATTATGAACAAAATCATATTTTAAAATAAAATAAATTGAAATATTAAAATATTTGAATCCTTATGGGTTGATCATATTATGGTCAACGATGCAACCATTTATTCACCTTGTTTGATTGTATTTAGTTTTAAAGAAACCATTCCATTTAAATTGCATATTACTCTAGAAAGAATTATTCTCTGGTATGATTCTAAAAATAATCATACAATATAATAAATATTAGATGAAATTTTAGCAATAGATGAATAAAAAACCATTGTGTTACACAAAATTTATAAGGCTAAACAAAAAATTTAAAATGTTAATTGATAAAAAATATCTAAGAAAGCATTAAAGATTTTTTATTTAGTTTTTATTGAGATAAATCTCATGAAGATCTTAAAAAAATCATAAATTTGACTCTTTATGCTTAGGACCATACAAAATAGATATTTCTCTTGGAAAAAATGATTTTATTATTAGTATGGGTAAAGAAGTTTTTTTATTAGGGACCCAACCCTAAACAAGAAGCTACAAACAAGGTCCTTGAGACCAAATAAACTTTAGAGTCTGATATAATAATAATGATACAAAATAGATAAAAATAACCCAAATTATATCAATAAAGTATCACTACAACATCTATACATTTTGATCAATCAAAATATCATCCCACTTACCAAGCATGTTGTTCAACTCCTAATCCAAAAACTCATGATTTTGAGTAGGTTTTTAATGTTCTTGTCACATTAACTACATTTCACTATTTTTATAGACTCCCCACTTATATTCACATATCCTTTAATCACTCTAAGCATAGTTAAGGAAGCTACACTATCTTTCATGGTAGTCTTACTAAAATCCACAAAAAACTTGATTTTATAATTTAATTCCACATTCTCCTGGGATATTATTCTAACCCAATTATTCAAGGAAATATGTTCCTTCATGAATCATATTATGATGTATTTTTAAAAATTGAATTCTTCTTGCATATTGGCCAATCTTTTTTCTTTAATGGACTCCTCCACAGGTCATTTTCTAGAAATAGGGGAATCCACTTCAAAATTAATGTGATTTATTTCCTTTGCTCCTTCAAACTTATCCTACATTTTTATTTAAAATCCAAGTCCATAGTAACAACAACTATTATCAATATATAGATCCCTTATACCACCACAACCAGACTAGTTCTTTCATTAGGTGTCAGCTTGTTTTTCCTTAAAATACTCATGGGTTTCCTTGTAACTCCTACTACGAAACAATCTTAGGAATTTGATACATGAAATATTTTTGGGCTCGATTTCATACCCTATAAATATTTTAAAATCAAAAAAATCAATCCTTGATGTAAAAGATGATTTTTCTTTACATTTTTAGAAATCAACATAGATATTTCAAGGGAATGCAAAATGTAAAATGTAAGGCTCAGAGGGATATTATGATGAAATTAGTTGAATAAAAATGAAATGTAAATAATGCACAACATTGACCCTACCTTGAAATGTTATATAGATCATGACCTATTTGTCCACTTCATTAAATGAATGAGGTAAATCTTCTCTAGGAAATCTATTTTGTAAAGGCACAAGAGCCTCCCCTTCCATGACAAATTTATTCCTCTCCTCTTTAAGAACTCTACCAGCCTTAACAACTTTCAAAACCCTAATCTCAAGACCTGTGGCTTATGTAATAAGGTCTTCAATAATATATATAGTAATCTCATTAAACACCATCGTCTTATCTATCCAAATCTTTATAAAAGACGATGTCACAAACTTATCATGGATTTATATCTTTTACATAAATTTTTTACATTCTACCAATTTTCAAATTTTTATAAACCTCCTAATTATTCTTGACATAACTGGATAATATTATCTTTACTCTTAATATATCCCCACCCATTACTAAAAACTAAAAAAACAATCCCAAAAAAAATGAAGGCTCCATAATTATTATACTTGAATAAAAAAACACCACAAGAAAAATATCAAATCCCTTCATATTTAATGATACTCTTGAAATAATTTTTTTTTTCATTATTACCTTCCCATGGGCCATTTAATCATGTATAATATTGGCTATCCTCCAAAATGAAGAGAAGACATTCCCACATTCTACCTTAACAAGGCATTGAACATCAAATTGAACCCTAAAACATATTTTCTCAGACATGATTAAGAGTTTCTTATTAATTTTTTTTCTAAATTACAATAGGTAGTTCCTATTTATTAAACTAATTTATAATCCACATTAGTCTCAACCCTTCATTTTCAAACCAATCAATAACCAAATTCCCTTCTCTATAAATATGTTGAATGACAACACTCTGCATAGCTTAGATGATCAAAATAACTTCCTCAATTATGTGTTTAATATTCCATATAATATAATTATTTTTATAAAGTCACTTGATAATATTTAATGAATCACCTTCAATAATCAACTTAATAATACATATATCCTTCCCCAATATTAGACCCCATAGCATTGCAAGAGCCTCTAACCAATCATTTGTTTAGAGACCCATTACCCCAACATAGGATGATAATATATTTCAATTATCATTTATAAGAATCCCTCCCCCACCTCATATCCATTAATTACCCTTAAAGTCTTCATAAAAAATATATTTTACCTCACCTAGTGAAGGGGATAATCATTTAACTAGTCTTCTTGCTTCATCCCTTAGATCACTACTACTAAGGACTTGGCCCTCCCAAATCATTAATTTTTATTTCCTTGGAGGGAAACACATAAAATTTTATAAATCCTATCATATATTTTATTATCTAAAACAAAGATCAACATATTCCTTCCTCTGAATATTCTATTATTCCTTTCTCTACATATGCCCCATAGAGCATGGGGTAAATAAAGTTTCCAATTTTTTTCATTTTTTTATCTTTGAAAGGTGAACACCAATAAAAACAAATATATTTTACTGAGGTAGGATAAACCCATTTTATATTAAATTTATCCAACACAAATCTCCACACCATAAATGAATAGGAACACACAATCAAAAAATGATCTATTGATTCATTATCTGATTCACAAATAGGGAACCTATTAATAATCACCAAACCTCTCTTAATAATATTATCTATAGTTAATATTTTATTTTGAATAGATAACCACTAAAATATGTTAAAATTTGGAATGATATGCTTGTTCCAAAGTTTATTCCATGGAAAATCATCAGGGGAAACTAGAAACTATAAATCATCTTGACACTATACTAACCATCAGAAGAGTTCCTTAATAGAAATACATCATCTTTATACACATTATGGATATGAAAAAAACATAGTAAGGAATTAAATTATACCAAAGTAATATTTTCCTCCTCCCCTAAATCTACATTTTTCAAGTGTTTCAATGATGTTTTTCTCTCATTAACTTGAATGTATTCCCAAACCATGAGGCCAAATTAATGTTGTAACATATTTTTTATATGGATCCAATGTTGCACTTCATTAAGGGTAGGATCCAACAACCATGGATAATCCCAAAAATATTATCTTTTGTCAGTCACCTAATTTTCATTTACACCCATTTAAAATAAGATCCCTAGAAGACATCAAAATTTTCTAAAAAAAGGAACCACTTACCAACTGGTCTTCCTCAAAGAAACATACAACATCCCTCAAATATATAGATTTTTCCTATAATATTATGGCCTATAGGATGGTTTTGTGACAAACCACCATGTAAATTTGGATATAAGAGTGAAATTCATCTAGACAAGCTTCCTTAATCCCAAACCACCATTTTTTAGGAGAGTATACTCTATCCCATGAAACCAAAGAGAACTTATCCTCCACCTCAATGGTAGACCATAGAAATATCCTTTGATTATTTTTTCCTATTTATCTGATACAAACATTAGCATTTTTATCATGGACATCACATAGATCAGAAGGATTTGTAGAGCACTCTTAAAAAGAGTGACTTTTCCCACTAGGGATAAAAACTTGCCCTTATACCCCACCATCTATCTCTAAAATATCTCCAATAACATATTAAATTTTGAAATAAGAAGTTTATTACTAGAAATTAACACACCTAAATATGTAAAAGGGTCTCTTTAAACTCAAATCCCAAGATAGCAGTAATTCTATTATGCTTGATTAAGGATCTATTAAATAAATATAAGGATATTTTCTCAAAATTTTAATTTTTATTAGATACAACCTCATTTATAAAAGTAATTATGTTTATTCCCCTTACTTCTATCACTGAAGAATCAACTAATAACATAGTATCATCTACAAATTATTGGTGAAGGGATAGTTTTAAATCTATAGCAAGTTTAAATCTTTTGATGTCTCCTTTTATGATTGTAGTGGAAAAAATATAATTAACATCTCATGCATGATGATAAATAGAAAGGGTGAAATATGATCCTCTTGTTTGATACCTCTTATACTCTTGATAAAAAACTTTGGATTCATGTTTACCAAAACTAAAAATATAATCGTGGATATACAACTAATAATGATCTACCTAAACATGTCAAAGAACCCAAATTACATCAAAATCTTATCCAAAAAGTCCCAATCAAGCCTACCATTTTCCTTTTTCATATCCAATTTAATCACCATACCAGCTTGATTACTTATATCCATTGAATGGATAGTTTATTAGACCACAATAATGTCATATTGTATTTATCTTCCAAATATAAATCCCCCTTGTTGGGAGATTATAGTATTTTTCATAATAGGATGTAATCTAACAGATAATATCTTAGTAAACAAATTTTAAATAAAATTACATAGACTAATGGCATGAAATTCATCAAAATCATTATCTCCCTCCTTAAGAATGAGGATAATAAATGAATTGTTAAACTCCTTACTAACTTGTGTAGAAAGAATGAATTCATTTAAAACCTCAACCAAAACATCTTCAATAATTTTATATAAAACCTAATAAAGTAAATGGGGAATCCAACTAGCCCCAATGACTTATCCTTATTCAAAAAAAAAATCAGGTTCTACCTCAACTTTTGAAGTAGAAGATACAAGTTCCAAATTGTATTCTTCGTTAACCACCTCTAAGATCTTGAATAAAAGTTCCTACTCCATTCTGACATTAGATATAGGATTTTCTTTAAAAAATTTCTTAAAAAATTAAGACTTTATTTTATAATACAATCCTTATCTATAATAAAATTTCCATCAGAACCTCTAATCTCATTGATGAAATTATGACTCTTATGTTTAAGGCTATCAAATGAAAGAATCTAGTATTCTTGTCCCTTTATTTCACCTAGATGGCTCTAGATTTTTTCCTCCAAAATATCTCCTCTCTAGATGCCACTATCTGATACTCACAAATCATCTATTTCTCCTTTTGTATAGTTAGGTGATCATAACCATGAGATGTAATCCTAGATTCCAAAGTGGATAACTCTTCTTTCAATGCCTTTTTTTTAAAGGAATACATTTAACAAAACTTATTTATTCTAAATTTTGATTCTAAATTGAACATATTTCATTTATATAAAAAATAGAACATAGTCAAACCCTGATCGCCCACCATTCTAAAATTTTGTCCTTGATCTATGGGTGATTAAACCACATATGTTGCATTGTGAAAGGAGCTCTAGTTTTAATATATTTATTATTTATGTTTATTTATAGGGGATTATGATATGATCCTATACTTGAAATGGAAAAATGAAGAAATCCTTCAACACAATCAAGTCAATTGAGATTAACACTTTATCTAAAATTACTTGTAGCATATTTTCTCCCATTCTCCTATTCTTCCATGTAAAAGGGGAACCCTTTAAGTCCACATCAACAAGTCCATAATGAGTTGTAAACAAATCCAAATCATCCATGTTATCAAAATAAATTTGAATAACTCCTTTCTTTTTTGTTAGAAATAAAGGCATTTTAAAATACCCAACTATAATCCAATGAAAATCAATACAATTCATCCTAAAAGCCTTAACTCATCCCAAAACTTTATTCAATACACTATGTAATTTGGGGCATATTTATTTGAAAATATCCAAAACATTCCATCCTCCTTATTAGTGAAAGGATGGTTAGAGATGATGTTTAATCTTACATAATAGATCAGCTTCCAAAAATTTATCATTCCAAAAGGTAATAAGACCCCCCAAAGCTCCCAAAGATTTAATACTCTCTCTTTTATCCTCCTAAAAACTAGTTCTATTATCAAAAAATGATTTATTATCCAACTTAGATTCCTAAATCACTAAAACATTAGGATTATGGGTTATTTTAAAATATCTAAAGACCCTATGTTTATTGTAATTATTCATGCCTCTTATATTGTAGGATAAGATCTTCATCATTTATTTCTAGACTGTAATTTACCCCCTATGAAAGGGAGTGTATCTTGAGTTCCATTTGTAATTTTCTCTTCAATAGTTCTTGTTAGGATCTCTTTATTTAGATTTATTCTTACCTTCTAAGGGAAACCTAATGCAACCCCTTTTCATCCTCTTATTATTGTAATAGACAATGATCCAATACCTTTTCCTTTTACTGCTTCATGAGAATCCTTGTGAAATGTTTATTTAGTTCTTTTTCAATCTTGAAAATAATTTTAAATAGTATGTATCATTTTATTTAGGTCCCATTGAGTCTCCTTGGCCTGATTCCCTATTTTTATCACCAAAGATAGTTAAAAAATCAAATGTATTTCTCTATATTGTAGAACATAAAATCATTTTGGACTTATAAAAGAATTATCCCTACAAGTAATTGGAGATATTAGTTCTAAACATTTGTTTGTCTCTAATATTTATGCATTTGATCCTTTATGAAGGTTATCTCATCTAATCCATTCACAAATGAATCCTTCAAATTAAATTCCATTAAATTATTTTCTTGGTAGTTGGGAGTAAAGCTCCCTATCTTATTTAATGGACCTGAATATTCATTCAAAGGAGAATTATAAGGTAGCTCATCATTATTACTTACTTTATTTGATTTATCTATGACTCCAAATATTGGGTTTGAATTTTCACCAACATTCAATAGAGGATAATCTTATCAAAAGGCTTCATCCCATAAATAACCATGTCCCTTGTGTGTGGGTACAATAATGACTTTAAATCCCTCCTTTACCCATTTTAACTAATTGATTTTACTTAGACTTATTCATAGGACATGATTGTAAAAAAATGACCTATTTTCCTACATTTGGATAAAATCATAGTAGAATGTTCATACTCAATCCTATGAATCCATTACCCTTTAGCAAAATGAATAAATGTTTATTCTAGAATCATTTGAACTACATAATCATTCATAAAAAACCTCGTATATATTAATCTATTCCTTGATTTAGTAGCACCATAAAATTCTATTAGATAGACAAAGGTTTTCTCAATACTGATAAAAACATCTTCATCCTAGAATTCAATGGGAATACCTGGAAGATAAAAACCCTATAATCATAACATTGATATATTCTTTCTCTAGGTCAAAACTATATTTCCACTTCCTAAGTAATAATTTATAATGACCTAAAAAACATGGACCCTCAACTAATATTTGATCACAATCCTCCTTATTATTGAGACAAATCAATAAAAAACCATTAGTCATGGATGAGATTTCCATATGTCCCTTCAGATTCCATTTCTTTTTAGTCCATTACCTAAAACCATCTATGTTAGGCCTATATCCCAAAAACTTACCAAATAGGGCACATTCCATTCTTAAAGTATATCTTTGAAGAAAAATTCTAGTAATCCTAATGTGAATGCCTCTAGAGTCCCTATCAATCAATAAAGTTTCATTCAAACAAATTTCTTGATGCACAAAATCCTTACCTTTGAGTTTGTAATCCCAAGAGAACTTACCTTAAAGAAAACCATTGGAAAAGGATATTATATTTTACCCTTCAACATTCGATGTGCCATTTAGACTGACTCCCAAATAATCCCACTTAAGGAAATTGATGGCCATAGGACCCATATGTCCTTTGGGTTCATCTTGTTGATTGACTCCATCCCTATCACCTCTCTCCCTCTTAGAATATTTATTCAAAATCTCTTTTTCCTACTCGCTCACATCCTCTACCATTCTTGGTTCATAGTACTCTAAGGATTTTTATCTACATGATTTAAATGACAATTGGTAATGTTATACAATTAATGGCCATCATTTAAAGCATTTTTATGATTGATCTCTTCTATTTTAAATTTTTCTTTCCATTGTTTTTTTTCTTGTTCCATTATTTTCTTTGTGTTTGTTATGTATATTTTTATTTTGTATTTTTTAAATATAAATATATTAATTGTAAGTATGAATTATTGTCCATGCAGGATAAACTAGATAATTTAATATATGACTATAATTATTTCTTATTTGTTAACATTAAATCTCTTCACCTAATAGGTTCATATTTAAGTAACACTGGAAATAATATTGTTTAAATTATTGTTTATAGATGTTATCTCATAAAATATTGTAATAATTCTCATCTAGCTTGCACTTCTTAATGATTTACACCCCATTATTTTTGACACGTTAGCCAAACAAACCATCCATTATTGAAAAAACATTCAAGGAGTTCACACTTAGATAATAAATAATTTAATTAGATTTCATTTCTAAGTTCCAAAATTCTAATTTTTTGGTGAAACCCAGTCTTATATACAAAACCAGATAGCAAGGTCACTAGTGTTATCACAAATTTTAATACTCTAGTAAAAAAATATAAATACTCAAAATATCTTTATACAAAATTAAAATAATTAAAAATGATGGGGGATATGTTTTTCCATAATATTTTTTATCATTTTAATTATTTTATTGTGTGTTGATTATCATACTTGATTATTTTTAATGTAATTATTAACTAGTATAGTAATATTTTTATTCATAAAGATATATAACAATGAGTTAGAATTTATTCCAATGAAATTTTCATACTATTGAGTTTGTATGCTCAAAATTTTTTAATGGTGATAAGTGTAAATACAATGCAAGTGATAATATTAATGAAAATATCATATCTAATAAGATATCAGATAATATCTCCAACAATCATAAATTTTTTATCCATACAAGCTCATAATTTCAACCTTTCCAAACAAGTTTGTCATCTCCACCATAGTTTTCAATCTCTAATTATCTTAATTTTGATGATTCTCTTCATAAATATTACTTCCAATACATGATGAAAACTTAAATTTTCATGGGTTTAAACAATATAAATTTCCATATAAAATAATGACAACTAAGGTTCTAAACCCTAATGACTAAATTTTTAAATCCAACTCTAAAACCTAAAGCCTATCTTAAAGTCTCAAGACCTGTCTAAGTACATGTTCATGTGTTATTAAATATAATCATGTTGGCACATATTATTGGCATATTTATTCAAGATCAAGCAAGGGTAATTTATATATAAGTTGAAGGATTTTCGAATTCATTAAAAATATTTTTTGAATACATGCATATCAAAAGTGGTTTTATTTCGACATTTGAAAATTATTTTAGAATAATTCAAATCCATTTCGAATGTATTAAAAATTTTAAATGACCTTTTGGACATCTAGATAAGATATTTGGTCATGTCAATTTAATTAATTTAGTTATAAATATTGTTTGAAATTAAAAAAAATTGGTGACTCAAATTTATGTTTAAAGTTGGAATAAAACTTTGAGATAAATAACATCCATAGAAAGAGTGAGTAGTATTATAAAAATGCCAATGAAGTTATAATTTTTTCTAGATTATTTTTCACAAATAATATTTTTGAAAAGTGAAATCATCACCATTCAATAAAAAAAATGCGTGCCTTTCGAATAATTAATGTACCATTTGGATTATGAGCCTAAAATTAATGATACTTTGTAATTGAAGTATAAGTGGTTTTTTTGTTTGATTTGATAATTTAGTTTTCAACTGTAAGATTCTCTAAGAAATCCAAATGTTGACATTTTTATTTTAAAAACTTGTCAATTATTTTTAGTTGTCTATTCCATTTTAGTTGTTCTATACATTTTTAAAGGCATTCTCAAACACTTACAATATAGTACACATTTCTTTTGGTAGATTCTATGTTATTTTTTTAGATCATCAAGTTCACTTTCACACTCATAATTTTCATAAAGTGCAGACATGAGCTCATTTTTATTTTCAAAATGATGAAGTTGAAATGGAATATAGGCAATTTCAAAAGGTGAATATTTTGAATGGAATATAGGTACTATTCTCAATTGGTAGGCATGATCAAATCCAAATTTCTATACATATAGTATTTATATTCACATGATGTTAAGTTCAATATTGGTCATTTATTTCCTTTTTATCTTGAGTATTGAATCTTAGATTTCATTTAAAAAATTATGCATGTAATTTTTTAGAGTTCAAGCCTACATGCATATTTTTATTTCATAATATTTATGGGTTTTTAGGTATAATTTTCACAATCACATAATTTTATGTTTTGAAAGGAATTTTGGGTTTCCTTGGTTATTTTCACTTGGTCTATAAAACAAATATTTGGGATTTTTTTAATTTGAAGCTTGGTTGTATATGAAGAATACAAGATATATTTTTCTACATGCAAGCATTAAATAATTGGAACCTTACATGCATATTCAAGTTATTATTATATGATAGATTTGATATAAATATGTTTACACCTTTTATGAAATTAATAAAAATAATTTTGGTTATTTTTGACTTAGCTTTAAATGTGAACATAGTTTTGAAAGGTTTCTTATTTTTTTAAGTTGTTCTAGCCATAAATATGAGCATAATAGAAGAGATTCTTGGTTGTTTTCAAGTTTTGGTATTTGTAAATATGAACACAGTTAATTTAATGCTTTGAAAATTTAGTTAATAAGAATTTTTGAGAAGAATAAAGATGTTTGGTTAAATAAACATAGTGTTAACAAGTATTTTATATGTATGTTATATCTTTTAGATTATTTTGACAAATCTTGATGGTTTTAGACTCAATACAATTTTGATATGCTTTATTTTCTATAAAACTCGGTGATAATGATGGATGTTTTATTTAATTCACAACTTTCTCAATATGATTTTGATAATTCATATTGGCTAAGATATTAATTCAAAATGTTAAAATATTTTTTTATACAGAGGTTTTAGTCATGGGTTTTGTGATATTTTCTTATTGACAAATATAATTCAAAAGTTTGATTTTTTTAGATCGATGTTAGTTTTTGACCAAAGCAATAACTAGTTTTGGGACATAACGGGAGGTCCAGTCTCCCAAAATATAAATCAGCACCATAAAAACCCCTCAAAATAGTGAAGATCTAAAAGAGATTACTTATTTTAAAAATTAATTTAGACATATAATCAAACAACCTAATAGATAAAAAATTAACCTTTAACCAAGAACATAAATAACACTACAAGCCTAGCCTATAGATCATACTTTTGTTGCTTGCATGAGTCTTCCTCTAATGGATAAAAATGATTCCATAGTCCATTGAGTATTGACAAGAATAGAATTATGAGTATCCAACTATAATATTTCTACTTCTATTCCCTACCTCTTTTCCCTTTCTAGCCAAATTTGGGAGTCTTTAAATCATTGAAACCCTGAGCAATAGACAAAACTTCCTTAATCACCAACTATTCTTCTTCTTCTCAATCCTATTCCACCTCTTCTGAATATTCTTTCTCTAGAGGTATTTTTAGTAATGGAAAATCTTTATCTAGAACCTCTGGCCTAGAATTTAGAACATTTGCTTCCTTTCCTAGCTTGGAAGATGAAATTTGCCCAGACTCCAAATAAATCAACTCCTTTATTACCAATTGAACCTCACTCTTTTAAGAATTAATCTGAGTCTCCTGAGAGGATTCTGAAGAAGGGACCTCAATATATTTTAAATTAGATGAAAATTTCCAATTGTGAACCAGATCATGATTCAAATAACCAACCTTCCTAACATATTTATGAACAATTTTTGAATGAGATCCTCTAAAACTCTTCTATATAAAACTGACTATATTATGATTAAATTTATTAAAGTTAAATCAACTAGATGAAATACCTTCATAATTAAAAAATTGAGACCAAACTCCATAGGTGAAGGTGATTCTAATAGAATCATGTAGAGGTTAAGATAAATCTACCATTACATAAGATCTAACATAATTTAGGTTAGCTCCAATGGATTCATCAATTTTTACAAAAGATCCCAAAATACTCACCAACTATTTAAAAATACTAGGATTACATAAGGCTAAAGAAAGATTATAAAATATTATTCATACTAAATATTGAGTAATAATCATATAATATACATAAAAAATGGAGCCCACAGATATAAAAACACCCCCTGTTTGCCTACAAAATAGGGTCCTTGTGTCCACATAGAATCTATGTCTTTCAAAGTGATAAATTGAAGCTAAAAAACCATATAAAAGAATGGAAATAGAAGGGGTTTTAATATAATGACATGAGATTGATGCCCATTATTGAAGCACTTCCCAAGATTGTCATTTCCCAATACATCTACCAATCAAATATTTGCTTCCACTTTCCATACCTATCATAGAAATCTTTGAATCTATTATGTTTAGAACTAGAGGAGCATAAAAAAAATTAAATTAACATCACTAAGGAAGGTCATCTCTAGAGATTTTATCTAGGATAAATCTACTTTTGTATTCCCCTTAACACCCTCTTCACCCACTAATTCCTCCTTTGGGAGATTCTTTGAGGGGATCTAACTTTTAGGAATAAGAGTTGGATTTGAACCAGATTTAGCCTTAAGGATAAATTCCTTACAAAAAGAACCACATGTATGGAATGGATTAGATTTATTAATTAAACTTAAAAACACTATAGCCCTAGTTAAAACCCTATCCACTCCTTTTACATCTCTAACTTCTCTCTCCTCCTAATAGGATCCATCTCTTATCAAGCCATTATTCATTCTCAGCTAATTTAGCCAAAACAGATCTTTAAATGGTTCATAACCTAATCCAAACCATTTAGATTTAGAAAATATTTCAGCTCAAATAGGAGAAGTGTGCCAACCCTTTACCTAAACATGCATGGTTGTTGACCCATGCTCCACCACATTTTCCCTAACCCTTTCTCCTCCTTTCTCCTCACCATCTTCCTCCTCTCCCACCTATCCCTCTAACTAAGTAGACCTTAATCTCTTGAATTTAATTCTCCCCACCTCACCCAATCCTAATGTCTTCACTATTGCCATCACCTTCCCCTTTGAACACCCCCTCGTACCTTCCTTGGTAATAATGTTGGAGTTAAACATTTGATGTTTAAAACCTTTAGATTTTATGCAATATTTTCATTAGGAAAAAAATTTATGTAATGTTTTAAGTTATTTTTTTCAAATGGACTAAGGTTTGTTTGTATGTGTTGATATACAAGATCAAGTATTTTAATGTTTAAAAGCCCTGAAACAAATCATAGAAGATAGTGGTTTTGGATTATAGTAAACACTACAACTAATGAAGGTAGGTTTTGAATATTAGGGTTTGTTTGATTTTTTTGACATCTATTAAGGTTTCCAAGCTCAATATCTATCCAAGTTGTTTATGTGACATAGTTTAGTTCAGAGATGATCAAAGTGAATAGTTTACAGATATTATCTTGAGATATCATTGAATATTGATTAATTAAAACATAATATATAATTTTTAAAGAAGTATATATTGTGTATTTTGGTTTTGATTTTAAGTAACAAACCTTAGTTTATTTTTTCTCTTTGAGATAGTAAAAAAATTAGAATAATTAAATCATCATATGATGGTTGTTTCTTTTATAGTTGGTGTTTTTGGAACATTAAAATATATGATTGATTACATTCTTTCAATATTATTTCTCAGAGATGGTAGTTATATTTGATATGAAAATAAATATAATAATGTATTATTATTGGCCTTTTATCTCTAGATTTTAGAGGAATCATGTTAGGTTGGAGTACGAGTTCATATAATTTTTATAGAAATAATATTTGGGTAAGATAATCTCAAATTGATATTGTGCCACTTGTTCAAGATAATTACTAAGGCAAGCCCTTTGGGTTCCAAATGGGCCTCTACCATGTTTTTCATGGTTTCATTTTTGGCACTTGAGTCTCATTTAATTTTATGCTAATAATCCTCCATTAAGGAATGCTTTAAATACTATACCATCTATTTCTTTCTCATCCCATTGTACTCATGCTTGGTGATATTTTCATAGAGGTAGCTACAAATATCATTCTCTTTAAAGTGGTCCATCAAATACTTCAACCCATCATATGCAACATGTAATTAATTTGATAATTCCCTTTGTTTATCCCAAACCTCAAAAAATACTTTGTTGACACTCAAAGTGTCTAAACCTATCATTGATCTATCCAATGTTTCTTCCTTGAATTGTAAAATTTTTATTATCCCTTCATCCCCTCATGTGGTAACTAACTTCACGAATAAAAAAAACTGGAAGTGGATAATGAATATGGAGTCATTACTTAGATCGATATGCCCATAACACCTCTTGAATAAATTTAGTATAAAACTAAGGGGAAATTTTGATTTATTTTATTTTTAATGAGGAGTAAATTGATTATTTTATTATTTAGTTTTGACATTTTAGACATTTTTATAAATTTATGGTTTACCTTTAGTTTTATTAAAATTAGTTTGTAGCATGTAGTAATTTTGATATAGTAGTACATATATTATTATAGTAAACCTTTGTAAATATTTTTTCCATTACAATGTTATATCAATAGTGTTATTTATCAGTGTTGGTATTATTATCCGTATAGTATGTTATTCTTAAATTAAATTTTAGATCAAAATATAGTGAGGTTATTTACAATATTTTTTACAAATGGTTGTTTTAAATATTGATGTGTTGGATTTTTATGTTTTATTTATTTTGAAGAATAAATATTGATATATTCAAACTAGAATTAAAATATTAATTACTTGTACATTTTTTATTTGATAGGTACATATGGGTTGAAGGGACCCAGACCCAATATAAAAGAGAACAAACAAACAAAATGAAAGATACAAATAAATCCCAAAATGAGATAAGGGTGAACACCCTAACAATCAGCCTAACATCTGCTAAACTTTAGCCAATAGTTAACCAAAAGATCAAAAAGGACCCAACCCAAAATGGTAGACAACAAATTTATTATGACTCCAAGTAAGCAACCAATTTCTTGGTCATTGTATTAGCGTTTTTTGACATTTTCCTCTAGTATGACTACCAATGAATTACTCCTCATTATCTAGCTTCTTTCTTTTGAGGTTCACATGAGGGGATTCTTTTATGAATTCCTCAACAACTTGGGTATCCTCCTCCCCAATGTCCTTCTAGAAAGATTGCTCACTAGATTTTTGGGTATTGAGAGTCCTACCATCATGAACCACAAATTTGTTAAAACTAAGAAAATTACTTAACCTCTCAAATTATTTCAAATTTTCTCTATAAAGGAGATTTTAGATTGCAATTTTGGTATGGAGTTTTTATAGAGAATATTCAACACCCTAATTGCCATCAGCCTCTAGAGTGGCTTTACCTTTATAAGTAAAAGAGGGGATTCCTAAATCAAATTTATGGTTTTTTTATGCATGGGTCTTAGAAGCCCCTAACTATTTTCCTTGATTCTCTACTTTAGATGCTGAGGATTGAGCACCCTCTACCTCTAACTCCTCCTTGTCATTGTTAATATTAATTACCTCTAAAATGTTCTTAGACCAAATTACTTCCCCCTTTTTGATTAGCAAAAAAATGAGACCCTGGTAGATAAGATCCATAACACGGTTCTTAAAATTTAAAATAGAAACCTCCAAAAATTATAGTAGAAAAAAAGGGATGTTGATAAGATGGCCCTTGAAATGGTTCAAAATTAGGAAGTGGTGTGATTAGAGAATGATGTGTTTAGCTTCCATAGTGATATAACACATTATTTGGAGACATACCTTCAGCCATTTCCTTTGTAGATCAGTGCATATGTAACCTTTGTTGGACAAATGTTTTGTCTTGTATTTCTCCTCTTTCCTAAAGAAAATTTTCATGAGTTCCTCCTTGTGATTATTATCTTTGAATGACTTTAGTTCATGGCATTCCATTTTTTTTGTCTCCCTAATCAGTTCCTCTATAATTTAAATCTTTAGCTTGTGTATTCTCACCTTATGATTATTCCAATCATAAGCAAAATCCTTTGAAAGTGATGTGTCGTGCCCCATTAGAAATTCCATAAATAGGGCTAGCCCCCCTTTAACCATTTTCTACCAAACATGATCATTTTTCTTAATTTTAAAATAGGAAATCACTTTAAAATGATCTCTATCTCTACCCATATTCACTTTAACTTTGTTGTTTTCTTTGTAGGTGTTATAAAAATAACTTAGTAGTATTAGAGAATAAAAGCATGTAGAGCAATGATCAATCACGAGATAGGTGTAATGGCATAATGACTGGCCCTTGTGCCACTCTTTAGAAAAGATGGATTTGCATGTTTGGAAAGGCATGTGCTTAACCCACAATCTAAGCTTAAAAAAATTTATCATCATGACTTTAAATGGCAAGTCCCTCTTACTTCTCAACTATCCAAATGATGTCAACAAAAAATTTGCCATCATGCCAAGCGATGTAATCACTTCAAAGGAACCCTATATTTGTAAGGCAATAGGCTCCCCTGTTTCCTTCTCTATATACATGATCAATAATAACTCCTTTGAAATGGATGAGAAGGAATATGGAATCATTGATGATTCTTAAAATGTTTTAAGATGATGGGGATAGGCCCTAAAGATAATCAATGATATTCATTGAGTCCCCTTCTATATGAATAAATTGAGAACCTAGTTTGAACACCTCTTTAATTCCCCACAAAACCATCAAAGCTTCTACAACATGATTGGTTTGAATTCCAAGTGGCCCCACATAAGCTACTTTGATGTTTCCTAAATAATCCTTGATCAAACCACCCACCCCATCTAGACTAGGGTCCCCCTTTACGGCCCCATCAAAATTTAATTTGACGCACTAAGGAATGCGGGGAGGCCATTTCATGAGATATATATCCACCCCTTTGCCTAATTTTTTCTTAGGGTAACCAAATTAAGTTGTTTCAAATTTGAGAAAGAATGTGTGGATCTAGGATACTCAAAGGTGTGGGTAGATATTGACCAATTTTCTTGCATGAAGGCCTTGATCCTTTTCAAGGTAGACTCAGGATGAGGTTGAATACACTCAAATATGCAAGCATTCCTAGATTTCTAGATACCCTAGAATATATGGGGTAGAGCCAAATTCCACTAGTGAGATAACAATAGTTATTCCCAAGGGAGTTTCCATTGGGTAATTAAGTCTAGAATAGATCCTAGAAAAACCCACTACACATTGGACTCGCTAAAGAATCACTAAAAAATAGTCAACCCAAATGAGAAACAAATAAAGAGATGTTCCATTATTTTTGATGCCTATTTGCAAAGGGAGCATTTGTTAGGGATAGTTAAACCTCTTTTAACTAGATTGTCCACTATTAAAATCTTGTTTTGAGCTACCAAATAGTAGAAGACATTGATTTTAAGAATGAGGTTTTTTATCCATAGAGATTTCTAATTGAAATCCTCCTCATCTAAATTCCATAGAGATAATAATCCTAATTTCACCAAATAAATCCCATTGGGATTATGATTCCAGACAAGTTTGTATTCTCTAGGAACTCGACTGATATGAATGTGCTAAATGGATTAATTCATATTTTGGATTAGATGGGTTTGATTCTGGTCCAATACTGGTTTGGCTAAGATTTTCTATCACTTTATCCCATTTCTAATTTCTAAATAATCCATTACTTTGAGTCCATAGTTAATCTTGAAGAAAGCTACCAGTTTAGGGTCTTGGAAAGTAGATTTTAGAGGGGTCAAAAGCCATGAATTGCTCTAGAAATACACCATATTTCCTCTTCCAAAATTTCATTTGATCTCTTTGTTAATAAGGTTCTTGCCCACCTGTAGAGCTTTCTAGAAAATAGAGCTGTTAATAGGACCAAGCTCCACTAAAAATAATAAACCTTCCCCTAAGGAGAGGTATTTGACACTGCTGATTTTGGTCCATTGGTTTTAATTTATAACCACTCTCAATCCTTACTTTACCTAGAGGTTTTGTTTCATGGTTGAAACCCTTCTCAGTCCCAGGCCTCTTAAGGAAATTGGGCAACAAGCATGGTCCCAGGAAATGAGCAAAAATATAAATTTATCCTCAAAACCTCTCCAAAGGAAAGTTTTCTAAATAATCTCCACCATATAAATAATGTATTTTAGAATGGAAAAAGTGGACATTAAATAAATTGGTATGCTCTAGAGGGAATTCTTAATAAGTTAAACTTTATCAGCTTAAGTTAATAGATTCCCTTTCTAGTCGGCCAACATCTTTTGAATCCTATCAATGAGGGGGATCCAAAAATAGGGTTTTAGTGGTCCCTCAAATAGAAGGATTAAAATATAAGAATATGATAAATTTATAATGTTACATCCTAAAATCTTAGTGACTTTAGATTAGAGATTCAATAGAGTATTGATCAAGAAAAGAAAGTTCTTATTAAAATTCACACTTTGACTAGACACCCCTTCATACATCTCAAGGATCTTATTGAAACATTTGGATTTAGAAAATGAGGCTTCTCCCATCATAATAGTGTCATCATTAAATTTCTAATGAGTGATGGGCTTGGTGTTAGGAGTAGAAGTGATTCCCTTGATAATGTTGGAAGATCTAGCTACAGAGATAAGTTAGCTTAAGGCTTCTACCAGGATGATAAAAGGGTAAAGGGAGAGAGGATCCCCCTATATTAACCATTTGGCTATTAGAAAGAAACATTGGGGCACCTTATTAACTATAAATTAGAATAAATTATTGTGAATATAAGAGGCAATTAATTTTCTGACCTAAGAGTTAAAACCCATTTTACCCAGAATGTTGTCAAAGAACAACCAAGAAACCCAATCATAGGTTTTGTTCATATCAAGTGTAGGAACATTCCTTGTCGATTTGAATGAGAAATTGAGTGTATGGTTTTATTATACCATAATTATCTTGTCATAAATTTGTCTGCCAAAAATGAAAGCACCTTACTACTCCACTATTATTTTTTTGAAGACAAGCTAAATTTTAAGGGCAACACCTTTGGAATAAATTTTATAGAAAGTGGATCACAAGCTAATGGGGTCAAAAATATAACACCTTAGATGCATCTTATTTCTTAATTATTAGGACAATAAAAGTTTTGTTGAAGTCCTAAAGCATGGATCCTATTTTGAATAATTTGGTAACTGCCAAATAGATGTCATGATAAATAGTGTCCCAAAAAACTTGAAAAAAGAAAGGAGGGAAACTGTCAGGCCCAAAGGCCTTATCCCCTTCTAAAGAGAAAAGAATAGCCTTGATATCTTCTTCCAAAGGGGGTTTGAGGATAGAATCATTATCTTATTGAAAAATAACCATACTAAAATAGATTGACCATTTCATCCTCAAGGCCAAAATCCCAAGATGAAGAATGGGAAAGCAGATATTTAAAAAAATTTACCAAATATTGAGTCATTTCATCCTCCTTCCTAAATGAAGTTCCATCTTCACCTTGAATCTCCATAATGAGATTTCATTGCTGATTTTTAGATGTAGATGTTTGGAAAAATTTGGTGTTTATATTTCCTTCTTTAAGTCACAACTTTATAGATCTTTGTCACCAATACATTTCTTCTTTGGCCTCTAGATTATGAAATCTATTGAGGAATTCCTTTTCCTTCATGTGGGTTCAATAGAATAGCCTGAGTCTAAAATTTCTAATTCAACCTTGTTAATTTCTTCTTCATTAATGTTTTTTTGGATAAAGATATTCCCAAACACATTCTTGTTCTAGATTTTAAGCATATTTTTAACATGTCTCAATTTCATTGCCAGGATGAAAATGGCTGATCCTTGAATGGTGGTGCTCCACCACTCCTTAATATGGTCTTCCAGAGTATGATTGGATAGCCACATATTTTCAAATCTAAAAGGAATGGCTTATACATTAGTTATTTATAATTTATGGACTTTCATGATAGTGTTAATTATTAATTAAGTTATTATAAGTTCTTCCCCACCATGTTACAAATATTTTATATATTTAAATTAATTAATATATTAATTCATAATAAGTTCACTTGATGAATTTATTATTTAAATCCTAATATAAACTGGTTAACATTCAATAATGTAACTT
>JARHVA010011082.1:0-94938 GCA_037957365.1 Torreya grandis
CCTATAAAATTATTATCCATCGCTATGATATTCACGGTGCATAAAGTCTCAACTATACATGTAAAATTATGGTTTTAAATATTTACACAAATTATCCCTAATTTCTAAAGTAATTGAGATAATAAAAACCCTTGTGGTAGTAAATTAATGATAATGTTGACATTGAATTTGGCCTTGGGAGGTGAGAAGAAAATATTAATTAATGGATCCAATAGGAATAGTTTTTATAACAATCCTAACCCAAAATATATAAATCAATATGGCCTTAACCAACTTATTAACATAAAGATGAGGAAAATTATTACTTTTTCCTTAGATAAAAATTTGAATTATGGTATTAGGAAGAGATTTGTTTCTAGGAATCATCTTCAATAAAAAACTTTACGAATAAGGATTTATTCCATGGGGGGATTCAAATAGTAAAAAAATTATGACATTTAAATTTATCCCTACATATAGAAAGGGGATGGATTATATGATTATGAAGGGGGATCATTTTCAAAAATAGAAAACTTTAGAGTAGAGGCATGGATATGAGTTTATGATCTGGTGGTATGGAAAACCAATAAACTTTGGTTATGATGGATAGGACATTCAATTGCCCTAATTTCACATTAAATATATAATTTTTTAAGGACATCAAAATTAAAAAAAACTAACTAGATTCATATGCTAAAAATAATTAAGAAAATTAAAATGGTAAGAGAAGGCACACTTGTGTCTCCATTCTAGGATAACATACCTCATAATAAGATATGAAACAATATTCTATGGAGAATGTAAAGAATCCTTAAATAAACCACGTTGAAAATTGATTATTTTTATCTCTACCCCTTGGGAATACTTTAACATCTTCATATTTATCCTTATTTAACTTTTAGAACCTAGATCCTTCAATAACCAAACTAGTAGTTTGGGATATGCTTTCATAAAAACCATTAACATTTATTCCTCTCATGATGATGGTCAAGAAATTCCAAGATTATTCAAACATAATGGAATGAAATAAGTCAATTCCCATAATTAATTCCATAACATTGTATAATTAACTATGTTTTAGAATATACCAAATCATGGTATTCTCCCACACCATCTCACATGAATCTAGTTCAACTTTAAATCTCTCACCACCCAATGGGATGACACTAATTTTTACTTTAAAGATTTTTTTTTGTTTCCTCATTACTACACTTCATTCATGATCCCCAAATGATACTCATATATTTTTATAATAATATTCTATCTCTTATGATCATTTAAACATATAAATTTTATTAATTATTTCAATCTTTTATAGTGGATATAATCTTAGTTACACATTCAAAAGTATGTCCTTCATAATTAACAAAACTTCTCCCCAATTTTCAAAGGAATTCATATAATATTAATCCACTTGGTATTAGATTAATGATTATGCTACCATAAGACCCTTTAATCTTAAAATATATTTTAACCCTAGCCTTGGGAGTTGAGAATAAAATATTATTACCTATATCCAAGTAGAAATATTTTTTTATGTAAATCCTAATCCAAAGATACAAAGAAACATGCCCTTAGCCAACTTAATATCATCAAGACAAGGAGAAGTATGTCTCTTTTTATTATATTCTTAAATATTATAAAAATTTAAATTTTTCAACAATATTCATAATTTCAACATGTTTTTAGTGGGCACTGGTTATTGGTGTCTCATTTATATTAGAGTATTGTTAATTCTAAGAAAGCCTATTTTTTCTAGTTATTTTTTGCTTGGTAAATTTTAGTGGTTTATATTATTAATGTTTTTTTATTGGAAACATAATTAATGAGAAGATGGGGTGAATTTGTATTAAAAAAAATTATAATATTTAGCTTAACATTCATGAACTTATCAAACCAATATAGTAAACTAACAACACATTAAGGGCCATGAGTATTAGAGAAGAACATAACACATAAAAATTATTTTAGTGGGGGACCCTAAAGGATAAAAAAGCCATTTATTATGAAAATATAATACTATCCTATAATTCAAACATCAATATTTAATGAAGCACCAACTTTACTTGGAACACTAACCCCAACTAGCCAAGCACCAACTTCACTAGGCTTTAACAAGCACCCACTTACAAGGAGGCACCAACCCCCTAGATGATTGAACATCAAATTAGCCATATAAAACCTTATATCACTTTACTAAATTTTTTTATCATATAATATATGATGATATTCATCTTCATATCTACACACACACCTATCCTTCTCAAACTAGTCTCTAGCCTTCTCTCAATTAAGTCTCTTCAAGATTTGGTTAGGTCATATGAAATTTGTAATCATATACAATACCCATGTTAGATATTCATTATGTTTTTATGTACCCTAATTATGGTTTGAAAGACGTCCATTAGCTATTCAAAGTTCTATATCATTTTCTTTAACTCATACTTTCTCTAGATAATTAGGCCTAATAAGCCTTGTTCTTATACTATGCTCTAGCTCATACACTTATTAGTTATACATACATACTTTCCCACTTATTTTTTAAATATAATAGGTGTTATGATACAAAACAAACATTAATCAAATATTTAAATATGTTGGTCATATAATCTAGGACCAAAAACCATTTTAGGCCTTAAGGAGACCAAATTTAATTAGGCTTTCATTAGCACACATTACCCTTTGAACACCATAGAACACTCTTAGACTCATAAAATAATATTAAAATGTAATATTTAACATCAATAGACACATAAAAATATAATCTTGGGTCCATGACACCATTTATCTCTAACCACCACTTGAAGTATGCCATTATCACTGTTCATAATTAGGCATGTGCATACCCAGAAAGTCTATCTTGAATAACTGAACCAAACACACAATATTTTTAAAAAACATGTAAAAAATTATATAAATATAAAATTAAAAACCTAAAAAACATCACCAAGTTTATTATACTTTATTACATAGGGAAAAATAACTCTAACCCTTCTCTACAAGTAGCTCACTCAAAACTGTCAACTAGATTCAAAACATAGTTATGGAAACATGAATTTATTATCCATGAAAAGGCATACTTAAGAAATTAAAATGAATGAATAATATATTAAAAAAAATTATAACAAATTATAATAAATATATCATAATCTATAAAAGAAATATTGATCTTACATACCAATCTCCTGACTTCACTGTACACAAACCTCATTAAGTTAAACAAGTCAATTTGAGAGAAACTTTATGATATAGAAAATCATAAAAAAATATTATATCCAATATGTAAATTTATTAAAGTTATTTAAAAACATCCCCATGAATTTTTATCCATCTCTAATCCATGAAAACACATCCCTAATCAACTTCTCACTTTTACCTAGTTTTATCACTATTTGCACCACTAGGGCTGTTAGCAATTGGTCAGCTTGTATGAACAATTTAGCACACATAAGGGATACAAAATACTCATAAATTTCCATGGACATAATATAAAATCCTCAATATTTAGCCTTTATCTAATTATCTACTTTGACTTAGTTAATTTTTTTTGTTACAACAAATTTCCAAGAAATAAGGCCTTTGTTATAGGGTCCACTCATTCCCATGACAAGAAAATCACACTTTGAAGTTCCTATAAAATTTGAATACAACCTATAATCTATTAAATATCCATTAAAAACTGTTTTTATTTTTTTTATCAATATCTTTCTCATCGAGTCAAAGTTAGGGTTTTATAGAGGTTTAAACCACCTTATAATCTTAACGGTCATTCATAATGCTTATCCCCTTATTCCATAAACCAATGATTATAAATTTAATATATTAACCTTCCCCATATACCATGAATTTATTATTTTTTCATATATAAGTTACACATGCCGATGTATACATGAAAGTCTTTCTTGGGTTGAGAACCCTTCATTTTGTGCACTTGAGAGACCTTGAAACATTTTTGCTTACCTTTTATTGAAAAATTTACCCTAAAAATTGGTAAAAACACCTAGGACAAAATATCATACCACTAAAAATTCTCACATTTTCATTCCTACCTTTTAAACTAATCTTGATACCCCTTTGGCCACCATCTCTCTATTTGCTCTCAAAGATTTTGACCTGTAAGTCACATTAGGCCTTAAAACTGACCTTATAGCTTTTATCCATACACTCTTGACTTCACTCACATGATCAAGAAAATCATAAAAATATAAAACACTAATTTTCATCCTTTATAGGCCTTGACAATACCTCATGACCCTTTATTAGGTCAAGCATATTCTAGAATTGATCTAATTTCATGTAAGGTCTATAAGTCTTACGCATCTAGGCTTACTATAATACACTCATGAGTGATATAATGACTCATATTAATGATTAAAAAACCTCATAAAACCTCTTATACCTCTTTTCATTCATCTCACTAGGCCACCATTCTCCTTCATGCACAAGACTAGGCATCTTATGCACACACCTTCTTAAGTCTCTTGTTCAGTTCAAACACTTGATAACCTTGGAAACTAATATTGTAACATTATTTTATTAATTTATACCTTGATTACATGCATTATAAGTTTTTCAAATAAATGCATACCTTTTAGGGATGAAATCAAACAAAATCACTATTCAATGACCTCATTCTACATGAACAATTTTGACATCAATGGCAAGCCTCATTAATAGAAATAATGCTCAATAATCTTCCCATTTGTTATTGATGGAAAACCATATTTAAAACTTGTCATCCTTATCTCCCCATTTTGGTCTTTCTTCCCCTTTTTCATGAATGATAAAGTGATGTCTATAATTCATTGGATCACACTCTTATTTTTTGGATCTAATGAACATGATTACTTCCCCCTAAGTAAATAGATTCTTAAATGATTGATATGGAAATAATTACACCTAATTATTATCTTAGGTGTTCAAAAGTTACCTTTGGAAGTGGTTTAGTCAAGATTTATATAATCTGATCCTATATAGAAACATATTCAAATTTGACACTTTGTTTACTTACTTTTTCTCTTAAAAAATGGTACTTTATGGGAATGTGTTTGGTCCTTGAATGCATGATAAGTTTATTTGAGACACTTATAACACTTGTTTTATCACAATAAGATAGGTATAGGACCATAATAATCCACCTTATAGTATTTTAGGGCCTATTTCATCTATATTAAATGATTACAACATGAAGTTATAACAATGTGCTTAGCCTCATAAGTGACAAAGATATGGAAGGTTACTTCTTGCTTATCCATGAGACTAGGCACCCACCTAAGAATAAGTATCCTTTAATGGTAGTCTTCCTATAATCTATAATTCATTCCCAATCTGCATCTATGTATTTTATCAAGTTTAACTCCTTGCTTCTTGGATACCATAATCCATACTCCATGGTCCCCTTAAGATATCTAAGTATCTTTTTGATTAATTGCAAATGATTCTCCTTTGGATCTACTTGAAGCCATCCCACAAGACCTATTGCTTTCATGATGTCAAGTCTAGAGGTAGTGGTGTATAAAAAACTTACAATCATTAACCTATATTATGCTTGATTGACCTTTGAAGACTCATCTTATGCCATGTGATCATGGGTGTACTAACTGCCTTAGAATCCTCCATTTCAAACTTCAAAATTTCACTTATGTACTTCAACCCAATAAAGAATGATAGTTCTCCTAAAATGGACATATCAAACTCTTTATTCATCACCTATACAAATTCCTTTATCATGTTCTCATTATTTCCTCTATATATGATGCCATCCACATAGACACCTACTATAAATTAATGGTCATCTTCTATGTTGATGTAAAAATTACTATTTGTAATTCCTCTTTTAAATCCTTGATACAACATATACTTATCCAACCTAGCATACCAAGCTCTAGGAGCTTGATTTAAACCATAAATAACCTTCTTCAATATGAAAACATAGTCTTTGTCATCTGATATTGATAATATTTAGGTTTCCCAATGTACACTTCTTCCAAATTCCCATTCAAAAAGGCAAATTTAACATCCATCTAGTATACCTTGAATCCTTTGAATCTTGTGTAAGCTATAAATAATATGATGGCCTCCAATCTTGATACTAGTGTAAAGGTCTCCTCAAAGTCTACTCATTTAACTTGTGTATATACCTTTCATACCAATCTAGCCTTGTTCCTAGTGACTTCTCCATCTTCATTAAATTGATTTCTGAACACCCATGTTGTGTCAATGACATTCTTATCTTTAGGCTTAGGAACTAGTTGCCAAGTTTCATTCTTACCTATTTGGTCTAACTCCTTATTCACAAAACCTATCCAAAATTTGTATTTGCTTTTTGTTGGCCAATTTTCACTCCCAAGTTTTGTATCTTTCATTTTGGCTAAGCAAAGCATTTAAAATCTATCTATAGGAGGAAGAATTTCACACTATGCCCACAAAAAAATGCAAACGTGTTATTTCCCTTCAAAATATATTGTTTAGTATTTTAGCCAAGTGCTAATTATTTTATAAAAGTTATATTTTGTGTTTTTTGTTCAAGTGTTAGGAATTATTTTAGACATTTTATTTGAAATAATTTCCATAAAGGATCTATTTCAAGCTAAGGGTCAGGTCTCTTTTAGGAAAGTTACATAAATTTTCTAAAGGAATCATTATATAGGCAACTTCCCTAAACAAAAAATTTAAAGGCTTATTCTCAGTAAAAGTGGTCCTTTACAAAAATTCTAAAGAATCATTTCTTATGCAAGTTCCCTACACATTTTCCCAAAGGGTCTTTTCTAAGGAAGGTATCCTAAGCAATTATTTTGAAGGGGCATCTTCAACAAAAGCCAAAGGGCATATGCCAACCCAAAAGGCACTTTTAGAAATCTATAATTAGTGGTTTGTTATATAAGTTTTGAAAGACATTTCAAAAGCATGGTTCCAAAGCTCTGTAAGGCCATTCTACTTTTTTAAGACATTTATGAAATTGTTGAAGGGTACCTCTCTATAATGAAGTGAGCCAAAAGCAAAATTTAATAGGTAGTTTTCAGAAGAAAAACAAAAAGAATTATCCATGAAAGAGCCAAATAAAATGTCTAAAGAAAATAGGTCTAAGGAAAACACCCTAAAAGACTTGTTCCAGTAGAGTGACAGTTTCACAAATGTTAACTTCAAGGTCATAGGCTAGCTATTGGCATTTAAATAGTGGGTTCTAGGTAGATGAATGTTCATCAATTGAATGATCATATCAATCCAAATATGTGTGGGTATTGATGATCTGAGTCATTATCAATGGCCAATTAAAAGGTGAGAGGTTGACGGACTTTACTAGAATGGAACATCCAAACAAGGTTGAGCTAGAACAAGATTCCAAGGAACATTTGTAGACATACATGTGGAGATAGAATTATAACAAATGTCATGAAGGAATACATGTAGGCTTTGGTGGTTTTATCTCTAAGTCCAAATGGAATGAAAATGAATCTTCCCTCTGATGTTACCCATCTCGATGAGTCAATGAGAAGTTATTAGCATCGAGACAATCTATAACAAATGGATCCATTTGTAGAAACTGCATTGATGCCAAAAAATTAGCTTAGAATATATTAATTCCACTGGTGTAATCATCTAAGAATCATCTCTAGGAGATGAACATAACTATGTAACCACTTGAGGTGACATGGAGCAATCAAATGGCTCGAAAGAGCATCATTTGAAAAGGTAGTTACAACCATGATTAGAGGCTTATAACAGATTGATTCCTCTTTTCAACACTTAAAAACCTCCCCTCTTACTAACTTTATACTATAAATAAAACCATTGGGCTAGTGAAAACAAGTTCCATGTGATGTATGGTGAAGCCCTACTAGATTGATATCATATTTCTCTATTAAGCATTAGTACTAGTCTATTCTTTCAAGTTTCTAAACAATTGTATAAGCATGTAAGTGATGTATAGTAATATGAAGTGATGATTTTCCATCCATCCATTATTTATCCTTCATGTCTAAGAAAAATTTATTAGTCTAATAGGTCATATAGAGTTTTTTTAAGTGTGTTAAATCATTATAAGTGTATAATTATTCTTGGAAAGTGTAATATGCCTTTCAGTTAATTTACATTGTGTTTTTTTATGAATCTCACCTCTATGCTAAAATACTTATGTTAGCACTCATAGATCTTGATGACAATCTATACATGTTATTTTATTTTCACTAGCATATGATATTTATGTGGAAAATGATCTCAATGTATCACCACTCTTAGAGTAGGTTTCATTTTATGCAATTTCTAACTCTTTTCCCTTTAAGGAAATTGGTTTAGATAGAAGTTGTTTTGTAGAGCTACATTCAAGGACTAGAACTTTAAATCTAGAGGTTAATTTCCTCAATAGGTATACCCACATGCATGGAAATTTTCCAACATTTCCCAAATCTAGAAGAGACTTGAACACTCTCTTCTAGGATGCAATATTTGGTGATAATAGTTATGGTATGCCTAGTGGGACCATTGTTCTTTTTTTTTTACATGTCAAGGTGAATGTTGGTCTTGAGAAGCCTAAGGTTACAAAAATATTCTTAATCCAGCATTTGGTGACTCTAAAAGGTGATAATCTCTAGTCATAGATTAAATTTCTAATATTATACTTCATGGTCCTCACTAGGTCATCTAAGATATTCGATCAAGCCCCTCTAATTGAAGCTCTTCTTAAAGAACAACACCCTTAACCATTCCTAACAGTTAGAGATCTTAGAAAAGGAAGTTTTGAAGGGGAAACATAATAATTTGAGGGGATTGAAGAGATAATATATTAAGAGGAAAGAGGAAAAATGGATAAGAAGTAACCTTTCCCAACCTTAACACCCAAAATCCAATTAACCTTCCTGCATATGACCTTATTCCTCCTAATGCTACCAAAAATCTCCATAGTTTCAATGGAGATGTTCCTATTACACCATCTAAGCATATTAAGGACATTTCAAATTTATGTAATTTCCATAATATCACCCAAGCCAACATAGCAATTAGATTGCTTGCCATGTCTCTAAAAGATAGGGCACTTGACTGCTATAGGAACTTGGAAGGTGGGTAAATTACAAGTTGGGATGGCTTTGGGGAATTATTGGTAAATAAATTTGAGAATAAGATTTACCATACTTCATTAATCCACTATCTAAACGTTATAAATATAGGTCCTAACAAATCCATGGGAGATTTTAATGAAATATTTCAAAGGACATGACATATGTTTCTACTTGTCATGAGACCTCCTTCAAGATTTGTGTTTCCCACTTATCTCAAGGCTATTGGTACTGATGTGGCTATAATGTTGTAATCAAATGGAGGATTTACCCTACCAGATAAATATGATATCACTATTAAAGCTAATAGTATCTTGATATAGGTTGAAAACTTCCTTAAGAGTTTATATGCCTTTGTTGTCTCATAGTTCAGTTGAAGTTCCAAGTGTATCACAAGTTCCTAATGCCAATGCAAAGACAAGAACCATTCCCAAGAAGATGGATAATGTTATGGAAAAGATGAATATATCCAATCATTACAAGCTCAAATCAAGTAATATCAATTATAGGCAAGTTCTCCACCTAACCATCCATACTATCCTTAATAAGGCTATATATATCTACCCCAATAAAACTACCAAGGAAGAGGACAAGGTCAATAAGGTTTCAATAGCCATCTCAATGCCTATAATCCTAATTCCATTCCTTCCATGAAGGCTTTTGTTCTAATACATGCTAATCTTGTCTAAGGAGAGGATCATTTGGACCAATGGGGATAACCTCAAGGTCATTTTATGTATAATGATGGAGAAGATAGCCAATATTTGGTGGCGAAAGAATAATCTACTCCTTATGTGGCATTAGAAGAAGTGAATCTCATGTAAATGGATATTCATGGAGAAGGTAGCAACCAAAGTGTAGATATGATGAACTTTAAAGTAAAAGATAATTATGTGTTGAATCAAAGCACATCAATTTTAGACAACAAAAGATAAAAAAATAAATCTTTGGGATATGTTCTAGGAGGACATGCGACTCCAATAAATTCCTCTCCAAGGCCACAAAGTTTGAATCTTATTTCAATACCTAATACCAGTCATGCTCGTCAACAAAGTTAGAATTCGAGTAGGGTTTTTAAGCCTAAAATGTAATGAGTTAAAGTTACCTCACTACCTTAAATAATAAAATAAAAGGTGAATTCTTCTAGTCTAAAAATTTCTTATTTTTTTAAGAATACCAAGACAAGCATATCTTTTTTGGAAGCCTTGTATATGCCTGGTCAATAAGAGCTCTTACAAGGACAACTTGTGAACATTCATGTATCTCCTCAAGCTCTAATATACAATGGTGTATACCTTACCGATTTTTTAAATTATGCCTTAGATCCCTCCACAAAATATAAAAATCCTCAACCCTTCTACCTCACACTCATTGTGAGAGACAAGTTGGTTCACATTTATATTATAGATAGTGGAGTTAGTACCACTATCATGACTAAGGTGGTGGATAATAAGTTGGGATTGAAGTATGAACCACATATTAAATTTTTGTTGTAGCTTTATGGGAGCCCAAAAAATATAGTGGGATTGGTCAGAGGTTTGAAAGTATTTCTACATGATTGTCCAATTTTCCCCATTATACAAGACATTGTGGTGGTCGACCTTCCAGCTCATTTTGCTATCTACTTGTTGAGGGAGTTCATGACTAAGATAGGATGGTAAATTTTTTTTATTGTTCTTTTCTATATATTAAAACAAGATATGGAACCAAGGTGACTATAAGGACATAACCCTTAGCATGGAAGAAATATTGAATCATACATGGAGATAAATTTAAATTAGAATTGTCTAATTAGTGAAGAAGAAAAATTTGTCATGGATGGTAAAGCATCCTCCCTCCTTGAAGTTATTTATAATATTTTTCTTGATAAGTATAACATGGAAACATATGGAATTGATCCATATACATTAATAAAATAGACTAATTTGGAAGTTTATTTTATGGGAAAAAAAGATGCTTCCATTCCTTCACTCACTAATGAAGATCATGAACTTGAAGGGATATGGGAAATGTTTTTTAATGGATCAATAAGAAAAGTAGGTGTAGGACCTAGTGTTATGTTGGTTTCTCCATAAAATAATCATTAATACTCCTCATATAGATTAAAATTTAGTTGCACCTGTAATGTGGCAGAATATGAAGGCCTAGTTCATAGCCTACAATGGGAAAAGAAGAGAGGGATCAAAAATTTGAAGGTTTATGGGGATAGTGAACTGGTCATCCATCAAGTGATAAATCAAGATACAACCAAGAATGACTTACTTAAATCCTACACAAATAGGGTATGAGACCTACTTGAAGACTTTGAAGCCTTCAACATATAACCTATACCAAGGGATCTAAATATGCATGCTGATAGATTGGTTACCACAGGAACACAGTTTGACATAGTTTATAATATAGAGAAGGATAAATATCAATCTAATATCAAGGTAATTATGAGGCATTATATTTTAGATAATTAATTGTCATGGATAGTGTTTGAAAGTGATGAACACATTACACATTTCTTATAAAATGAGGTAGAATTATCCATAAGGAACCAAAAGAGACTACATGATAAATACGAAGAACAAGATATTCAGATGAAAGAAAACATGATACCTAAAGGGTTGATTATTTTTGAGACAATTTTAAATGAGGATGATAAAAATAGAAATGAAAGAGTGATCATGTCCATGAAAGAAGAAACCTATGAGAGAGTCATGATTTACAAGGACAAGTTTTTAAAAATTGTTAAGATATGTTCCCTATGTAAGAGGTAGACCTTTATTGAATTATTCAAGGAGTTTCATGACATTTTTAATTATAATTATAATAATTTTAAAGTGTTTGATTGAAATATAACTAATCAAACCATTGAATAATAACATAAGGCTAAACTAGTTAGGCAGAAATAAAGGCCTATCAATCTCAAGATAGAGGAACTCATGAAGAAAGAGCTGACCAAGTTGAATGAGTCTAGGATCATATTTCCTATCAAACACTCAACTTGGATGGATCATAATGTACCTATTTGAAATAATAATGGAGAGATAATACTTTGTGTGTGTTTTCAAGACCTTAATAGGGTGTCTCTCAAGGATCATTATCCACTACCTTCCATGGAACAAATTCTAAAAGTTATTTTAGGTTCTCAATACTTTTCACTTCTCAATGGTTATTTAGATTACAATCAGATACTAGTGAATGGAGAGGATCAATTCAAGATATCATTCACTAAAAAGTGGGGGACCTTTGCCTATAGGAATATGCCATTTGGTTTTTCCAATGTTGGATCTACATTTCAAAGGGAAATGGATATGGCTTTTAAAGGTTTAATCAATGAGATTTTGATTGTGTACCTTGATGATATTACTATGTTTTGAAGGATGATACTAATCATATGGAACATCTAAGGAAAGTTTTTAAGAAGTGTAGGGATTATTAAATATCCATTATTCTAAAAAGGTGCATCTTTGTTGTCCATGAAGGTAAGTTATTGGGTCATATTATTTCAAAAGAAGGCTTTTCTATTGACCCTGAAAGGATTGAGGGTACTCTAGGATTGTATTTGGCTCAACAAAATAAATGACTTCAAAGATTCTTGGGGAAAATAAACTTTGTAATAAGGTTTATTCTAGGCTTTACAACTTTGGTAAAGCTTATCACAACCATGCTCAAGAAGAACCAATATTTTTATTTGAAAAAGGAAGGTAAGAGTAGCTTTGAGGAAATCAAACAAGAAAGTGCAAAATATATTATTCTCTTGAGCCCAAACCTTACCAAATATTTCATAATCTATACATTTTCTAACCTTAATACAATCTCAGCGATGCTTATGCAAAAGAATGATGAAGAGGTAGAGGAACCAATTACATTCTTTAGCCAAGGATTGAAAGATTATGATGTTAAGTATAAATTTGTTGAGAAACAAAATATAGCTATGATAAGAGGATTGAAAAAATTTAGACACATGGTTTCAAACAACAAGATACATGTCATAGTTTCTCATCCTATCACAAAGGAGTTTCTCGTAAGCAAAGACTTGAATGAAAAGAGAGTTGGGTGCATTACCAAGGTAATGGAGTATGATGTGGATATTAAGGTGAAAAAAAATTTAAGATGAAAAGGTTTACGTGATAATTTAGCTTCATATTTTCAAGGGCCAAAAGAGGATGTTTTGATCAAGCAAGTTTGTCACCAATTAGCTGATCAAATATAAGTTCAAACTTGGACATAAGACATCATTAGTTTTCTTCAAAATGGTGGGTACCAAAATGGCTTCAACAAGTCAAAAAGGAGGTATTTTATATTGTAGACCATTACTTGTTGTCTTTGAGATGGTGTTCTCTTTAAGAAAGACATGAATTGTGTGCTTTTGTGGTGTGTTAACAATGATAAATATGGTATGATACTAGAAAAGTTTCACAATGGTGTAGATGGAGTTCATTTCTCTCCTAAGATGATAGCTAAAAAGACAATGAGGGTTGGATAATATTATCCTATCCTTTTTAATGAGTAGTACGATTAGGTTAATATGTGTCCTTAATGTGCCTTATTTTTAGGCAAACAATAAATTGCATCTCTTTCATTGAATCATGTCCAAGTAGACCAACCTTTCATGTAATGGGGCCCTGATTTCATTGGCATGATCAACCGTCCATCAAGTGATGGTCACAAATGGATATTTACTAATAATTACTACTTAAAAAGGTGGGTAGAGGCTATTGCATTGAAGGAGGAAAGAGAAAATACTATCTTTGAGTTCTATGAGAATATTATAACAAGCTTTGGAGTTCCCCATGTTTTCATTTCTGATAATGCACTTGCTTTCATAAGTGCTAAAACTTTTGATAGGGAAAATAATAATGTAGTTTACTTGAGTACCTCATCTAACTATTACTCTCAAGGTAATGGATTGCCTAAGTCTACTAATAAGAATCTTATAAAGATCATCAAGATTACATTGGGGAATAATCAAAGAACATGTCACACCAAGTTGAAGACAAAAATATGGGCTGATAGAATTACTCCTAAGAGATCAACTAGTAACTCTCCCTTTTTTCTTGTTTATGGGAGAGAGGCTAGGTTTTCCATATCTCAAGAACTCCCTACTCTAGAACTTGCACATCAACTAGAACTACTTGAAAATACTCCAATGAAGGTAAAATTGATAGAACTAATGTAGATGTAAGAAGAAAGAGACAATGCACATAAGGACATGGAACACCACCAAGTACTCATGGAGAATTCCTTTTACAAAATAACAAGTACAAGAGTGTTCAAAGAAGGTGATTTGGTTCTGAAATGGTACAAGGATAGAGAAAAATTAGAAAAACATACAAAGTTTAATGTTTTGTGTATTGGCCCTTACATCATTAGCAAGTGTAAGAGAAAAAAAATCCTTTTAGCTAACCAAGATGAATGGAGAAGAATTTCCTATCCCTATGAATGGGATACATCTAAAGTTCTGTTATTAGTCCTTGTAAGTCTATTTTTTAAATAATAACATAGGTGTGTGTATTTAGTCTAGTTTTATTTTGGTTTGGTTGTGTTCCCTATGTATTCTATTTAAACACATGCATGTTTCCTTTGGTTTTTTTTTGTGTTCCCTAAGTTATTTGTAGCATAGGTGTGTTTCCTTCCTTTTGTTTGGTGTGTGTCTTTGCCTCTGTGCATGTGGATCAAATAGCTTGTGTCCATTAAGCTAAAGGTATGTTTAAGTCATTTTTGGTCCCTATATGCATGACTCCATGCTAAATGGAAGGATTTAGGCAACTGGTCATAGGCATAGAAGGCATGCCACCCTTAGGAATCACCAAGAATGTTGGACAACTTTCACTGTAAAGTTTTCAATATTTCATTTTACCTAAGTGCAACATTTGGAATTTGTCTATTAGAGGAAGCATTTCACACTATGCCCATAACAAAATGCACAAGTTTTATTTCCCTTTAAAAGTTTTTCTTTAGTCTTTTGGCCAAATTTCAATTATTTTAGCAAAGTTATGTTTTGGGTTTCTTATTCAAGTGTCAATAATTGTTTTAAACATTTTGATGAAAAATTTTCCCTAAAAGATATTTTTTGGGCTAAGGGTCAATTCTCTTTTAGGAAATTTGTTCACACAATCTTTTTGAAGGATGATTTTCTAATATAAAATTCCATAAACAAAAAATCCAAAGGGTTAATCTTGGCAAAAGTGGTCCTTTACAAAAATTCTAAAGGATCATTTCTCATGTAAGTGCCCTACATAGTTTCCCAAAGGGTCTTTTCCATGAGGGTGTCCTAAACAATTATTTTCAAGGGACATCTTCAACAAAAGCCAATGGGCATCTTCTATGCTGAAAGGCCCTTTCAAAAATCCCAAAAAAATGGTTCATTATAGAATTTTTTAAGGACATTTCAAAAGGGTAGTTCCAAAGTTTTGTAGGGCCATTCTACTTATGTAGGGCATTTTTTAAATTACCAAAGGGTACCTCTCTATAACAAAGTGGGCCAAAAGAAAAATCTAAAGGGTACCTTTTGAAAGAATGATAAAAATAATTATCCATGGGGGAATTATTTAGGAAAGAGCCAAAGTAAAAGTTTTTTAAAAATAGGCTCAAGGAAAACACCCTAAAAGAATTGTTCTAATAGAGTGACAGTTGCATGAACATCAACTTTAGAGTCATGGGCTAGCCATTGGCATTTAAATATTTGGTCAAAACTAGATCAATAGTCCTCACTTGAATTCTCATATCAATTCTATAGCACATAGGGGTCAAGGATTTGAGCCATTATTGATGGAAAATTAAAAGGTGAGAGGCTAAGGGACTCCTTGGGAATGTAACATCTAACCAAGGTCAAGATAGAAAAAGATTCTAATAGATATTTGTAGACATACATGTGGATCCAAAATTCTAAAAAATTCCATGAAGGCATACACGTAGTATTTGGTATTTTAATCTCTTAGGCCAAATATATTTAAGAGGACTCTCTCTTTTACCATTACACATCTCAATGAGTTGATGAGAAGCTATTAGCATTGAGACAAATCTATAATAGATGGATCAATTTGTAGAAACTAAATTAATTATATAAAATTATTTTAGAATATCTTGATTCTATTGGTGTAATAATATAGGAATCATCTCTAGGAGAGTAATATAATTATATAACCACTTAAGGTAAGCAATCAAATGGCCTAAAGGAGCATCATTTGCAAAGATAGTTTTAACCATGGTTGAAGGATTTTAACAGATTGATTCCTCTATTTAGCACCAAAAACCATCCCCTCTTACTTCCTTTCTAATATAAATACAACCCTTTGGCTACTAAAAACAAGTTCCACATGATGTATGATAAAGCCTTTCCCCATTGATATCATATTTTACCTTCAAGCATTAGTACTAGTCTATTCTTTCAAGTTTTTAAACAATTGTCTCAGCATATAAGTGATTTATAGTGATAAAAAGTGATGATTTTCCATCCTTCTATCTTTTATCCTTCACACCTAAGAAAAATTTCCTAGTCTAATAAGTCATATAGAGTGCTTTTAAGTGTGTGAAATCATTGTAAGTGTATAATTATTATTATTGGAATGTGCAATCATCATTTCAATTAATTTAGCTTATGGTATTTTATTCATCTTACCTCTATGTTGAAACACATATGTTAGCACTCGTAGATCTTGATAATAGTCTATGCATGTTGCTATATTGTGCACTATAGTATGATATTTACATGGAACATAATCTTGGCGCATCACCACTCTTAGAGTAGGTTTCCTTTTATGTAATTTTTAACTATTTTCCCTTCAATAAAACTAGTTTAAATAGAGTTTATTTTGTAGAGATATATTCAAGGAGATACCCATTTAAATCTAGAGGTTCATTTCCTCTATAGTGATACCCACATGCCTGGAAATGTTTTGATGTTACCAAAATCTAGAAGAGACTTGAACACTCTCTTCTAGGGTGTAGGATTTGGTGAAAACACGTTCTTATATAAGAATCTTAGATTCAATCTTGAATAATAGATCATTGTCTTGATTTAGATTAATTACCAATCTTTTCTTGGTTTACATACCTACATTTTTGTTGCCAATGATTTTAGATACAAGGTGGTCTTTTTGAATCTATCTTGAGGGTCCATTTGAGTCTTGTCTCTCTTCAACTTATTCTTCTTCATCGTCAACCTATATAGTCTCCTCTTCATTATTTATGTCCACATTATCTAAAGTATTCTTTGACTGTAAGTGATATTTCCTTGTCTCATCAATCCTCACATTGGTACTTTCCACTATCTTTTGTAGTCTCTTGTTATAACATATATAGGATGATATCATTGATGAATATCATAATAATATACATTCATTAGATCTATAATCAAAATTACCTAAGTCTTCATCATCCCTTTTCATGAAATATTTTCTCCCAAATAGTCTAAAGTGTTCTACATTTGAAAGTTTTCCCTTCTGTAGTTTATAAGGATTTTTTTTTTCATTAGTCCTTATTTATCATCTATTCAAAATGAAAATTAAAGTGATTATTTCCTCTCTTTAACATCCATTAGATAATATATACTCATTCAACATAGTTCTAGCCATATCTTGAACTATCATATTCTTTCTTTTAACTACCCCAGTCCGTTTAGGTGTCTTAGGTGCTGAGAATTGTTTCCTTATTCCATGAACCTCACATAAGTCATCAAAATAATTAGACCAAAAATTTCCTCCTCTATGAGATATTAGGAAATGGATATTCCCATTCTTCTCATTCTCATCAATATCCTTAAATGCTTTGAAACTTTTGATTTTTCTTTTAGAAATGCAACTCAATTTATTATTGTGTAATCATCAATGAGTAAAATTAATTATCAATATCCATGAATTATTTGAGTTCTTATAGGCCCATAAATATTAGTTTGGATTAATTCCAAGGGTCTTTTAGTTGATTACTCCTTGGACTTGAACCTTCTTCTAGTTTGGTTACCATGTTGACATGCCTTAAAAAGTATGTATCTAGATTTGATGATATTAAGTATGTTATTCATAGACTTATTAGTGCTAATGATAACTAGGTTATAAAATTTTAGGTGACCTAGACTTATGTGCCATATCCAACTTTCATATATATTGTAATAGAACATCTATCCTTTTTAATCTAATTCAATACATATAGGTTGTTCTCAGTCCTCTTGGAATTGGTAATTAACCTTGCTAATTTGGATCCCCTTATCTTACACCCTTTGTCATGAAATATTAGTGTGTGTCCTTGATTTACAATTTGACTCACACTAATTAGGTTATGTTTTAGACCTTTCACATATAACACATTTTATGTCTTGGTCTTTCCATTATCTAAACATAGAACACCCTTGGAAAATATATTGGTAGTTGAGTTGTCTCCAAATCTCATTGTTCCTATATCATTCTTATTTAATTAGATGAATTTGTTTCTATCTCCTATCATATGGCTTGAGAAATGACTATATATATACCATTTCATGAATTCATCTTGAATATGAAAGGCATTCTAAGCTAGCATAGAGTATTTTTTGGTCTTATGTTCCTCATTAGCAGACAATCCATATTGATTTGTGAGGTTAGTCTAATCCATCCTAGATTACTTTGGCTTCCATACCAATGTTTGATCATTATTATACATTATAGGATCTTCATATTTCTTGTTGAATATTGTGTACCTTATAACTTTATTAGAGCATAATTTTGCAATGTGTCCTATATTATGGTAGATGTAGCAACTAATGTTTCTACACTCACCATGGTTCCATGATGACTTATACATTATAACATTAGGTTTTTTGATTGATATTTTCAAGTTAATATTCTTGATTGGTTTTGAATTCTCATGCTATATCTCAAACTTACTCAATTTTTATGTGAGCTAATCATGCTAAACCTTAAATTAATGTAGCTCTATCTTCAACTAGTCATACTAAATTTCCTTTGTCTTACACCTTATGTTAACCTCTTGTAACTAATTCCTAAGATCCTTGATAGTATTACTTTGATGTTCCAAATCATCGAGAGTATTTATGATCATATATTCAAGGTCTAATTCATATTCTCTTTCTTTACTATCATTATATACTTTTTTGTCATACATGTTATCTTCTTCTTACTAATCACAAGACATTATTGTGTTTCTTTACGACCATCTTCAAGATTTTAGACATGCCTAAAAGGACTAGACTCTAATACCAATTTTTGGAAAAATAATGACTAAGAGGGTGGGGTGAAATATTCTTCAAATCATTTACAATATTTAACTTAACATTCATGAACTTACCAAAATAATATAGTAAATTAAAAACACATTAAGAGCCATGAGTGGGATACCACACAAAGAACATAACACACAAAAAAACTTATTTGAGTGGGATACCCTCAAGTGGAATAAAACCCATTAATGATACAAATTGACTAATGTCCTATAATTCAATAATAAATATTTAGTTAATTACAAACTTCACTTGGAGTACCATTTCTAACTAACCAAACACCAACATGACTAGGCTTAAACAAATACCCAGTTAAAAGGAGGCACTAACCACCTAAATGACTCAGAACCAACTCAAACACCTCAAAAAATTTATCACCTTAATAACACTTTATTACTCATACAACAAATGATGAGCTTAATCTTTAGTTATTCACACACACACACACACACACACACACACACACACACACACACACACACACACACACACACACACACACACACACACACACACACACACACACACACACACACACACTCTTATCCTTCTTAATTAGGTCTATTCAAGATTTGGTGAGGTCACTTGACCTTTATAATCATATATATTAACCCTTGAGATATTCATGATGGTTTATCTATACCCTCTTGATGGTATGAAATACCTCCTTTATCTCTTTAAATTTATATCTCATTTGCTTCAACTCATGCTTTCTCTAGATAATTAGGTCTATTAGGCATTGTTCTTATACTAGGAACTTGATCATACACTTATTGGTCATTCATACACACTTAAACTCCTAGTTTTTAAATAAAATGGGTCTTATTATGTTTATAAAACATGAGCCAAACATCACAATAGGTCAGTCATAGCATATAGGACCAAAAACCCTTGTAGTCCTTAAAGAGACCCAATTCAATTAGTCCTTCATTAGCACATGTTACCCTTTAAACACCTTGGAACACTCTCAAATCTATCACATGGAAATATAATGTAATATTTCACCTAAATATACATATACAAATATCATATTGTTTATAAGACACCATTTATCTCCAACCACCACTTGAAGCATGCCATTAGAACTATTCAAAATTAGGCCTGTGCATACCTAGAAAGTCTATCTTGAACAACTAAACGAAAAACACAATATTGTAAAATAAACATGGAAAAAAATTATATATATGGAAAATTAAATACCTAAGAAACTTTACCATGTTCATTATACTTCATTACATAAGGAAAAATATATAAAACCCTTCTCTGCAAGTAGCCCACTTAGAACTATCAACTAGCTTCAAAACATAGTTATGGAAACTTGAATTTATGATACATGAAAGGGAATAATTAAGAAATAAAAGTTAATTAATATGATTTTAAAACAAAATAATAACAACTTAAAACAAATATAACATAATCTCTAATAACAATACTGGTCTTACAGACCAATCTCATGACTTTACTATACATAGACCTTACTAAGTTATTGGGTCATACTATGTCAATTTGAGAGAAAATTTATGCTATATAAAATCATAAAAAAATATTATATCCAATATTTAAATGTATTTAAAGTACTAAAAAATATACGAGATCATTTGGATACATCCCTAAACCATGACAACACATCCCTAATAAACTTCTCACTTCTACTTAGTTTTCTCACTATCTGCACTACTAAGTCTGTTAGTGAATGGTCAACTTGTATGATTGGTCTAGAATACCTAAGGCTTATAAAATTATTATGAACCACCATGTAAATAATATAAACGTATTATTATTTAACCTTTATCTAATTAACAACTTTGACTTGGTCAACTCTACTTTCTACAACAAATTTCTAAAAAATAAGGCCTTTTTTGTAGCATCTACTCACTCCCCTTAAAAACCAATCACACTTAGAGGTGCCTAGGAGAATTTAATAAAAAATACATCACTTAAATATCCATTACAAACCATTATAAGATATTTTTATCAATATATTTCTAATTGGGTCAAATTTAGGGTTTTAGAGAGGTTTAAACCACCTTATAATCTTAACGATCATTCATAAAGCTTAGCCCCTTATTATAGAAATTAATTATTATAAATTTTATCTAGGACCCTTAAAAATTTACCATTTATGTATTATTTTCTCATGAATATGTTACACATTCCGATGATCATATGAAAGTCCTTCTCTAGTTGAGAACCATTCATTTTGTGCACTTGAGAGACCTTGAAAAACTTTTTCTTGCATCTTATTGTAAAATTTATCCTCTAAATTGGTAAAAAACCCTATTAAAACCTATCATACCACTAAAAATTCTCACATGTTAATTTTACCTTTTAAAATGATCTTGATACCCTATTAGGTAACCATCTCTCTCTTTGCTCTTTAGGCTTTTGACTTGCAAGTCACATTAGGCCTTAAAACTTACCTTATAGCCACTTTCCATGTACTCTCCACCTCAATAAAATTATAATGAAAATTATCATAAGATATAAATTTTTTTTCATCCGTAATATCTCTGTAAAACACCTAATTACCTCTCATTATTTCAAGTAGATTCTATAACTAGTCTAGTTGCATGTTAGGTCTGTAGGTCTTACCCCTATATGATTAATTTGAGACACTCATGAGTGATCAAATGCAACATATTAATTATTAAAAAAATAATAAATCCTCTAATTCCTCTTTTCATTCATCTCACTATTCTACCATTCTTCTTCATTCATAATACTAGGCATCTTATGCACAAGCATTCCTAAGTCTCTTACTAAGTTCAAACACTTGACAACCTTGGAAACTGATATTGAAACATTATTTGATGATTTTATACCTTAATTACATTAATTATAAGTTTTTAAAATAATGTCATACCTCTAAGGTATTAAATCAAACAAAATCATTGTTCAATGACCTCATTCGTCATGCACAACCTTTGACATCAATGCGAAGCCTCAACAATAGAAACAATGCTCAACAATTGTAAGAATAATTCCCATGTTTGTTGTCATTTTTTTAGAATAATATATAAATATTTATTATTTCATCATTTCAATAAGATATTTTTATATGGTAAAATAAATATTTTATCTAGTTATTGTTTACCTTGGACCATTTTTTTCATTGTATGCGTATTTAAAATTAAATTATTTTAAATGTAGAGAATTAAGGCTCATGTAATTCCAAAAGTAGGATAAATATATATTTATATATTTTATTATTCATTTTTTGCATATTTCCCATGTTTTTTTCATTTGTTAGAATGATCAAGTGTTATTTCTTAGTTTCTCCTTTCAATAAGAGAATGGATGTGTGGAAAAATCCTTGTTTTCTCTAGTGTTCCTATTTACCTATTGCTACTTGATCTCATTAGTTTTTGTTGATTTAATATTTATAATGCTTTTATTTTAACATAAAAATTATTCATCATACACTTATCTAAGGAGATTTATAAATTATTTATAGATTTTATCAGTAATTGGGTATATTTCACATCTATTTTTAAATTTTGGAGAATGAGTGGGGACTAATTTTTATTTCTTACTTTTTATAATAAAATGTATTATTGTAAGAAGGATTATTTTGTTTATATATTATTTTCTTGGGCCTATTTTATAAAACTTGGGGAATTTAACAATGTGTTAATTCCAATTATGATAAAATGATACATAAATTTAGATGGTATATAATATACAATAAATCACAAATGACTGATTTGGATTGGTCTTCTATCTCCACTCAAAGAAATATACATGAGTAAACCTTATATTTATTTTTAATAAATTTACATAGATGTTTTAAAGTATAAATGTGATATAAATTTTACATCAAATAAGGACACTAGTACAAATGAATCAATCCCATATGCACATAACAAGGAAGCTACCAAAAAAATAATGGAATCAGATTTAATAAATAAAATAAATATTTATATCAAAGTCACTCATAATACAAATGAATAAATGGAAGAAATTTTAATCAATCAAGAGTAAGTTAAAGTAATTAATAAATGAAAATAAACAATTTAAAAATCATTTCTTAATGTAAATAAATCCACTTCTAAAGAGAAGAAACTAATTAATTTTGATCCTTCTCAATATAAACTACATGATATTATATGAACATTGAGATGTGAGAAGTTAATCACCCTCCTTCCTAATTATTTTCATCCTCTTCATCGACTTTAATAAAAAAATTAAATCCATTTTACAATTATGTTAATGGATATAGTGATAATTACTATTCATTGGGTGAAAAGGTTACACAACTCATAGATAAATGAATCATTACATTTAAAATCAATAAAACAAGCTTAAATGATACTATGCAAGAAGATAAGGTTACATCTTACCTTACAAAAATATGTATACTAGATCATAAATACTAATCTTCAAATCAAATATATGAACATGTAATTCATATTTCATAAAAATTAGAAGACCATCCATGATATAAATGACAAGTATCATAGTTAGTTAATGCACATGTGATTATATATATATATATGGACAAGTATAATTATATTCCCAATATTATTTTATTGTGTCCATGAAATACATTACCTATTCTTGATGTAGCTACTAGATCTTTCTTTATATATCCAAACCTATGAGTAAGTGTCATTGTACATGTGTTTTTATGTGACCCATTGTCAATAATGACACTATTAATATTCAAAATGTCTAAGATTAAAATAATTATTTAATCACCCTTATGGAAATAAAAAGTGTGCACCATATTGATCATATTTTATAATTTGATTTTGATATTGAATCTTTGACTCTAGTGTCCAAAGCCTGAATGTCATCTACTTTACAAATGAAATGTATTCATATGTCCATCCTAAGTGATTTAATGAGGGATATTATCTAAATGGATTGGTATAAGTATAATATCAACCTTCAATCATTCTTCACCTAGCATAGACCTCACAATTTACAAGGTAACTTACCAAAAGAATTCTATCCAGAACTCAAGTGAGAAAAGCTTCCCTATTTTCTCATATTTTCATACCAATAATATGGAAAACATATATACATGTTTAAATTACTAATTGATTATCCCAAGAGTTATGTTTTTCAAGTCGTAAGATATTTCACTATTGTTCCTACTTATCACACATTGCATGATTCACACACAAGCCAACACATAAGGGATAAATCCATATGTTTGAGGTGATATTAAGAGTATTTTATATGTAGGTAGTTCTCATTGGTGGAGGGTCCTTGGGGTAACATAACATTGTGTACCAACTAACCCATATTTTACATAGTTAATGAGAAGATGAATAACTAGGGTTTTACTATTTGACAGGAGAAACACTCTATTACCTAGATCTATATGCACCAGAGAAAATGCAACATAGAACTTGTAAATATCTAGGTGGTCACATATAGTCTCAATAATTATTATGTAATGGGCACCTATGTCTAAGCAAAATAGTAACAATGATGCAGCCATTTTAGGTTGATGTGTGTGTCTATAGTTATAGATGTCAAATTTACAAAATTAGACAATTGTTCTAGAATCCATATCCCATCCACTTTCTATACATTCCCTATTTAGATCCATATTAGCATAAAAAATCATATAAGTGCCTTATTTTCTTTATAATTTCAATATCTATCATAGTTATACTTTTTATCTTAGCATCTCAGCATTATAAATTTAGTACATGATTTATCTAAGTTTTAGAAATAATTGGCCTACTTTAGAGATAGTCTACCATCCTCGTGCCCTAGGTTATCTTTACCCATTCAACCATAGATTCCACCTTAATCTATATTTTAGGGTTAAATTTTTTTTAACCTAATTTATATTAATATAATGTTTTTAGTCATCTAGAGTTTTAGATTATTATACTTTTTCAATTATTTATTATATTATTTTGCATGTAACCTAGGCATAGCCCTAGATTAGGAGGTGTACCTATAAAACACATTAAACTTCCATCATACCACTTAATATGTCTAAAACCAATGAAGAACATAATCTTATGCATCATGATGACACCATTATTGAGAATGAGTAACAATTAATGAGGTTATTATTGAGGTCAACTTGCCCCATTTTCCTAAAAATGGGGACCCTATGAAATTTTGGGTCATTCACCCTAAGATATACCTTAACATTGAATCCACATGATTTAAAACAATTTATATGACTTAAAATTTTAAAGGTCATGTTGGTCCATGAAAAATATTAATGGGTACCTTGTAAAATGTTTTATTAATTTATAGTTTATTAGTTTTATAAGGATCTAATTTGTTTAAAAAGTGATCTTGTAAGGGGTTATGATTTGAAAATTAAATGTATGGCCCCTAAGAGTTGATAAAAATTACTTAATTAAGGTTTTTGAATCATGGTATTACTTTTTATATGTCAAAAATCATAATTTAATACTATGGTGTACCTTGATTTTAAGTTTAGATTAAGTTCTAAGTCAGATTATATATAGAGAGTTTATAAATTTAGACTTTCCCCTTTTCTTTTATCATTGAAATTTTCTAACTTTCACATTATTTACTTTTTGTAGGAACCCAACACCATCTCAACCTCAATTGACACGTGATAGTATCACATGCATTGGTCACTTGGTCATATAATGTTTGGGGCTTCATCATGTATATTTTAGATTATGAAAATAGTCCTAACCCAATGGCCCAATCAGGGTACACTACTTAGCACTCAATCATATCATTTCAAGTTCAAAGGGAATTTTTAAAATGCTTGTGACCCCATGATCCAATGGAATTTTTCCACTTGGTGATCATTGATGGCCTTCCAAAGATCCTACTATTTTATCAAGTCTCATGACCCAAAAACCCAATGAGAATGTGCCACTTATCATTTAATCACTGGATTTTAGCCTAAAAAGGAGTTATAACCCAATCATAACACACTATGTGTCATCTATATGTAGCTTTTTGAGACATTGATTGATTTCTAAATTCCTTCAAAAAAAATGATCTAATCACATCATGCCACTTGGAACTCATTCATGCCCTTTACACCCCCATAGCTAAGGTGTAACTTTTAATATCTCAATACTGTAATTACATGAAAACATAACACCTGGTAACTATCCACTTAAACTTTAATAGATGAATGGCATGTATAAGCCACTTATAAGCTTAAAAAATGGGATGATGACATGTAGACCCCTTACCTCATGGTAATAACCTTATCACAAGAAAACCATGAAACCTAGATAAGTGATCTAATCAAAAGATGGCACATGGAAAAGTGTCATGATAGTTGGGTAAATTATATGTTTCATATAATAAAGCCACATGATAATGAAAGCCATTTAGATAATTCCACTTGGAAATACATGAGAGTACCCAAATACATATCATCCAAAAATAAAAGGGGTCAAACCATATAACATCAAAGAAGAGTGATTCAATCAAAGGGTGACACTTGGTAAAACATTGTGTAATCCACCAAGATAGCAAAATATTTCAAATAAAAGGTTGAAGTGCATGAAAAGGTGTTATCTATTGAGCACATATCAACTACAACACCTAGGTGGTGCATAATTATCAATATTCACTAGTTGTTGGTACAAATTAGATGTTGATGGGGCTCATTTAGATAGTTATAAAGCCAAGTTACATCATGAAAAATTCAAGTCTATGATGAAACACCATGTAGACAATCCAAAAGTAGTGATTGGTTATTTCTTAAAGTATATTTTTAAAGCTGTTAAAATAAAATTGAAGATCCACCTAGGCTTTAAATCAAAGTAGGTTAAATATATTTTCCATTTATGAATCATATCTTTTAGTTAAAAGTTTTAAATTTAGAAATTAAAGCTTGTTATCTCAAGGAATTACATTTGATTAGATTTTTATCTACTAAGAACTTTGAAGTATTTTTTGATTATTGATATGGATTTCATTGCATTATTTTTCCATTTAAGTAATCCACAAGCTCATTAACAAAAAATTTGGAACCACAGCCAAAGCTAAAACATTTGGAACCAATAAGAAAGAACCAGTTCAATTTCTCTATTCATATGGAATGGAAATCATCTTTAGGGGCACCAGTTTCAATTCTATTAAGTTTTTCACTAAGGAGAAGCATTATAATGATTTATTATACCATGTAGAAAGGTCTATAGATAGAGAGAGAAATGATGAAGAAGGATACAATGATGTAGAAGATAGGTTGTATATCTTGGCATTGAAATCTAAGAGATTGTACAAGGATACATCTAATCTAGAGGTCCTCCCTTGTGTAGACTTAGTCTACCAAATGTTTCTCCAATTCATGTGTGTTGATAATATGATTAAGTCTTTTAATTTAGGTAACAACATTGATTTCATATCTAGGCTATCCTTTCAATCTTATTATGATCTACCCAAACTAGAGATTATTTGCAATTTGTCCTAGTCACCCCCAACAACTTCATATCCTAATTATTCATTTGTCCTAGTCACCTCTACATTTAATTCCTAAATTCCTACCTTTTAGGGATTAACACTAGCTTAATAATTTCCTCCATCTACATATCCTTTGAATGGTTCTTCAAATAAATCATGGATAAAACAAATGCATTTACCTATAATAGAGAACTAATATTTTTTTATAGTTGACCATCCATAGGTCACACTAGAATTTAACAATAAGGATGGAGAAATGAAGATATTAACCAAGAAGAAGGTCACCCATCTAGACTAAATTTTTTTATATGATTCAAAGTAGACCTTATTTGAGTTGACCAAGAAGAAGAGAGCCAAGCCTAGCCAATAACAATATTATGAAGAGGACCCCCTCTCAGATTTCAAGGCACATAATGATTTAGCTACTAAATTGGTAAAATGAATGTAGTAGACATCAAATGATATAGAATAGTTACAAAAAAACATGTTAGGAAAGGAAACCATAACCAAGGTGAAATGGGTTATGGAAGGAATGTTTGATATATTAAATACCTTGGCCTATTACAAGGTAAAGGGGGATTAAATCTACAATAGGATTATTAAGGTAGAAGGTGCATGTGGGGGATATGATAACAAGGTAATCAATTTGCTGAATTTGATTAGAATGAAACCTTTTGAAGATTTGAACTTGATCTACTTAGAGGATTTCAGCATTACTCAATACTATATAATCAGAAGGAGGAAAGTGTTGAGCTAGTCAGTTGATGAAATGAGATCCTTGTGCTAGTCTCTCATCCAATAGGGTGATAGAGTCATAACTTTGATTAATGAGGATGATATCACACACATTGGAAATAAGGATGATTCTATTATTATCAAGGATGCCTTCAAAACCTAGCTGTAAAAATTTATTCTAAATTTTAGAAAGTAAGCAGTGGCTAGAGGAGTGACCTTCAAGTAGGAGATGGTAGATTTGGTAGCATCTACAAATTAGAGAATTAACAAGGCTATGGTAATCAATGAAGATATAAGACCTCTCGTCAGTAGGAATTATTCAATGGAAGGACTTACAATCAAATTTTTGAATGAACCTATTATCGATTTTAATTTAATTGACAACTATTACAAGAGATGTTCTAAAGCATGGAGAGGGAAGATAGAAGCTAAGAAACAAGTAGGTAGCAAGACACATATGGTTAGTGTAGGAGATTCTTCCTCCTCAACCCTTCTTAGAACTTCTTGTTTTATAGCCACACTGATAAGAACTATTTTATCTATTGTGGGTTCACATTCATCTTCTTCTACAATGGGAGATTCATCATTAACAACAATAGTAAGATCCCAGCCTAATACTTTAGGAGTAAGATAGCCATCTTTTGGGATTTCTCTTGATGAATATCATTTCCTAATTACCTTCATTGCATTGTAAAATATTCTCCTATTTGAATAGGGAATATTCTTTAGTTTTTAGGACATGAAGGACTTTGTCCACTAATAGATGTCATACATCCAATTATTTTGTAACCATATTAGGCATTAAAAGGCCTATATATAGGGGTTGCCCCCCTCAAATGTACTTAGAATATAATTTTGTGAAATTAATGCAAATAGAGAATAATTATTGTAATTTGTTCACTATTTCATCATTTTAATACTTTTTTATTTCTCAATCTTTGATAATGTCAAATAACTTCATTTTTATAATGGCAAAGTCTGACAATAGTGTTTTGAGTGCATCTTATTTGTTTGTTCTTTTGTCTATTATAACAAAATTTATTGTGTATGCTCTATTTTCCTTCTATTTTGTAAATAAATTTTCTAAAATCAATTTATTGTAGGTAGATATTTTAAAGCATACTTTTTGGGTATATGTATTATATTTACTCTAGAATCTATATTGTATTTGTGATATTCTGAGTTTAGCACTAGGATCTGATTAATGTTTGTTTTATTTACACTATTGTCAAAAGGAACTAAAGGATATTTGTTGGTTTTTGTTGTTGCAAAGAAAACCTTATTTTATACTTTACCTTTCTTCCTTTTTGAAGTTTTATAAATGTGAATCAATTTAGATTAATAATCATTGTAAATATCCACTTGCATTTTTGAAATTGGGCATAAATTGGTAAAGTATAAAGAATTTTTACATCATAACAACACAAAGAAATTTTAGATAGATTGTGTTACTACTAATTTCTTGTTGTCTCTACAACAAGGTATAATTACAAAATAAAGGTGGTGGTTACATAATCATTTTATTAAAAATTAAATTAAGCCTTAATGTCTTCTAGTACCTACACTATACACTAAAAAATATTATTTTGTTGTTTTCATTATTTGTTTGACATAGATATACATCAAAAGGAAAAGAAGTTGGTGTTAGAAAGAGGGAACTTTGTTTTTTTGGAGTAAAATTTTAGTGTATTACATTTGAAATATAGCATAATGTATTTAAATACATAGAGATTAGGATAAAAACTATGATTCTTTTTCATATTTTCTAAGATCTTTACAACCTTTGAAATACCCATATGAAAAGTGTTTATTCCAAAATATCCTTGAAGTACTAAATTACATTTGATGATATTCTTGTATTGCCCCTCTGATTTATTTAAATTTCATTTAAAGACATTAAAGATAACCATGTCATTGCATTCTTTAATTAGATTAGGCTATATTTCATCTATATTTGTAAAGTTATACATGATTTAAACTAAGAACTTTTAATATATGATAAATACGTGTAAAGATTAGTGTCTAAGTAGACTATTTCATGAAAGATCACTGAGCCAAGGCTTTAGAGGTCTAAATTAAGTACATTCACATAGCATAAATATATTATTTACAAAAAAAATTCTCTAAGACACTTTGGTAGGCTTAATACACTAAAGGTTGCTTGAAATATCTTGTCTAACATTAATATTTATAGGTTAAACCAAGTTTCTAACAAAATTTTATACAAGCTTCAAAGATTTGAAGGATCCAAATCAATGAACGTAAAAAACACCAATATGATTAATTATGGACCTTTATGTGGGCTCATTATATGCTAATTTTATTCACCTTTACCTTATTTATTAATATTAAATGAATATTTGTAGTATTGTGAATTTATGACATAGATACTTTGTTTAGCATTCAAGAGTTGCCTAGCATCTAAAACATATGTCATTTTAAAACTAGAGTTCCCCTTGGATCTATAGAAACCCATAAGAAGGCTAGACTTGATAAATGGAGATGAAAGAGATATAAATATCACCATACCTCTTCAGAAATTTAACATCCAAAAACATTATTTTACATTTGGGAAAACATGGGTTTGGACCTATGCATGATTTATCCAAGAACCCTAAAAATTAATTCCCCCTCTTTAATCCATCTTGGGGTACAACTACCAAAGATCATATCAAGTCTTTCAAATCATCCCTTAGGCTTATAAATGTTGTCCATGAGAATATAGCCCATATACTATTCCCATTTACCTTTATGGAAGATACCTATGCCTAGTTCCTCAATTTACAAGAGTATTCCATCATAGGGTCGAACCAATTTAATGATACCTTCATTTCATAATTTAGAAGGGTAATTAGTCTTGAGATCATTTGCCAATAGTTTTCCATCATAAATCATGTCTTGAATGAGCCCATAAGAGCTTTTAATGCTAAATTTCAAAATATGTATAGCCTCACCATAATTCATTGTTAGCTTGTGGATAACCTATTACTATAAATCTATAAAAACATCATAAACCAAATGACTATCATATTTATGTGTAGAGATATGAAAATCATTACACTTTAATACACCTATGTAGAGGCCATATATATTGATGAGAAAATTCACCTACAGGGGCATCCTACCTTTGTTATTCTAAACATCAACCCAAATTTACTGGCTTTGAATCTAGTTATAAATATAAATCAAAATATGCCAACATTAAAATACATACATAGACTTATTAGGTAATTCAGAATCTATGTTACCAAATTTTTGTTACTCAACATTTCGATCAAACTCTTAGATCATCCTCAGGAGAAAAAGAGCTTTAACGAAAGCTAAGAAGAATTTACATGATAATTTATGATTCTCTAAGATAACCAAATGGTAGAATAAATAATCATTAATAATATAACCCTAGGGAGTCAGCCAAAGCTAAATATTTATCAATAAATTCTTTCTATTATTGTAAAGAAGATTAATTGATGGCCTCCAATTATCACTTAATTTGGTGCCCTCATCTCTATTAATATTATCAAGGTTCATTTTGATTTCCACCTTTTCATGAATTTTCCTTTTTATGTAATTATCCACCTTAGTGATAATCTTAGCATTTTTAATACAAGTGTGGTGGCCTGTATCATGTGAGTGCTCGACAAGGGTGGGTTTTATAAAATAATCATTTTTTAAATTAGCATTATGTTATTTTAACCTCATGTCCAAAGACATAATTATTTCACCTATATACACTTTCCCTCAAGAACAAGGAATGGAATAGACCCCTTTACAATTATCATGTTTGATCAAATTTTTATTAATTCAATAATTTTTTTGATGGTGTTCAAAGGGGTGAATGACACCTCAACATCTTTCTTACCTAAAATTTTGGCTAATTTTTCTAAGTTTCCTTTAATATTTGGAATTGAAACTCTTTTCAACATTTCCATCCCATTAGTTTCCTTTACTTTAAGTGATATCTTACCTTTTTCAACAATTCTATTAAATTAATAATCATCGTAACCATTAATTTTGAAAATGCATGATAAGTGATCCAATTCTTATTGTAGGTGTTCTTTATTAGATAGTTTAAAGGCCCAAGTAATCAGAGTTTTCATAATACCAAGCTTCTAAGGTGAGAAGTGGTACAAATATGTATGAAGATATTTGTCCGTGTGAGTCTTTTTTTCTATAGAATAATTGACTGATTGAGCCATCATCTTTTTTATAAACTAATACATCAAGGAAGGGAATGATTTTACTATTCTCAATTTCCATGGTGAATTTTATGTTTTCATTTTGATTGTTGAGATGGTTAAGGAATTATTCAAGATTCTCAACACTATGTTCCCACACTATATCCATGTCATCCACAAATATTATCCATCATTTTTGTTTAAGAGGAAAAGAATCAATATCTTATTTTTCAAAGTTTTCCATATAAATATTAGCCATAATAGGTGAAATATTACCTAGACTTAATAAATTTCCTTTAAGCCATGTAGTTCCTGACCAACAACTAGGATTCTTCAACCAAACTAATGTTGGGGCTTATCCCCAAAAAAATAGTCAATCTTTGGTCCTTGTTAACAATTATAACACCCAAATCATTTTATAAAACCTAGTCTAAAACACTAAGCATGAATCCTCAAAAGGAGACATAGAAAAAATTTAGAGAATGGTTTAAAAACTAGGTAGTGATTTTTTGAATTTGCAAAGGCAAATGGGAAACATGGTGGAAAGTTATAAAAAAACTTACATGTTTCAAAATTAAAACATACCTTTTAACTAGTATAACAATAATAATTATAACAACTACCTCTAGCCAATAAGATGTCTAACATAAATATATGCAAATTGGCCTTGCTCAATTGGTGTAGGGTCCATAAATATCCTGATATGGAGAGTTATACTCCATATAATTCTACAATGCCTTCAAAATGTTTTGAGGTGAGTTATAAAGTTATGAAATTATCCTAGATAATCAAGGTAATACTGGTAGTTTTAGAAATATAAGAACACCAAATAATGGGTCTAATATTAAAGAAATGATGCTCATGGTCAAAAATTATGAGGTTTATAACCAAGAAGAGAATAAAACCAAAATTAATATGGATGAGATCTATGATTTAAAATATTACCAAATGAATAATTATGTCTTAATAAATAGAGCTTAGAAGTAACTTGCAATAACTTCTACACCACCTAATAAATTTGACACACCCCTAGAACCTAGGACTAATAATGATCCTCCTCCCTCAAAGGGAAATGATACTGAGTCAACTATAGATTTGGCTACAACTAGATCCAAAGGTGGATACAACATTATAGAAGACCTATAGAAGATTAAAGCTAACATAACCTCACATGAACTTGCTCAAACCACTAAGTAACATGGTTTGCTAGTTAATCATTAAATAAGAAATCAAACAAAGGTAAAGCTAAATATACAAATGTGAATTTGGTAATGTATAAAAGTAAGTTCAAGGTCACTCTATTTCTATTAACCACTAGAATGTTTAGTAAGAATGTGCATATTGCTTGCTCAATTCTGGATCATCTTCTAACATAATTTTGGCAAGTATTTTCAAAAAAATAGATCAAATCTAGTGAAGTCTATCCAATTTGTCATCTATTTGGATAAATCAAATATAAAGGTGGTAGGAGAACTACTAAACATTCATATGTAGTTAGCTCATGAACCTCAAATTCATTAGTTTATCGACATCCAAGTCATAAAAATCCCATAAGAAAATATAATGTTATTGAGTAGAGACTAGATAAAATACTTGAATGGATATATGTCATGAACTACTCATATATGTGGTTACCTCAGAGGTATGTGCCCAATCAAATCCAAATCGAATGAGAGCTGAGAATGAATTTCATGATAATATAATACAATACCAAGAATGAGAAGGTGAATTTTTAATGCATATACTTACTCATATATGATCTTAGTACTATGGATTAAAATTAAAACAACCTAATGACCAAGGATGAAGGGTTATGGATGATATATTTTTATGATGCAAGAGCTAATAAAGGATCAGAGGTAGGTATCATATGAATGAATCCGGTTGGTAAGCAAAACTTAGCATCTTATAGACTTTAATTCCATGCACTAATAATATTGCATAATATGAGGCCCTAATCCTAATACTTCAATTCATCATCAAACATAATTTAAGGAAATTATTGGTTGGTGGTTATTTGAAATTAGTCATTAATTAGGTAGGTATTCAATATTAGTATAATATTTTTTATTTGAATCAGTGTAAATTTAGAGAATGAGATTTAATTGAAAGTTTCTAAGCATTTAACATCACCTATGTACCTAGGGATCAAAATTAGTTAGTAGATGTTTTGGATTTAATAGTAGTGAATCTATTCCCACTTGAGTCCCTCAAATTATAGAATTTTATAGTCAAAATTATATCATGCCCTTCTATACTAGACAATGTTAATCACTTCTAGGTGTTTGATAATGATAAATAGATCATAAATTTCATGACGAGTTCTTGAGTTTTTCAGTCACATGTAATTGTCAAGAAAGTTGATGAGTCTACAAGTGAGGTCAAATATGATGATGATGGCATAATATAATTGAATAAAAATAAAATTCCTAAAGTCATGGTATCTCTAGAAATGATATTCAATCAAGAAAACCAACGAATGATACCAAGATGCACTAATTAAGTGGCAAAGATTACAAAAAAATTAATCTCAGTTCATTGATCAATCCCTATAATGTCAACATCGAGATTATCTAAAACAAAGAGGAAGTGACCAAATCCATTAATATATTGTCCGTATTTAAGGAAATCATTTTATGGTCTTATGAAGATCTCAAAGTCTTTGACACCTAGGTCATCACTCACATGATTCCTTTATAGGAAGCATGTAAAGCCTTCAAGAAAAGGCAGAGAGCCATGAACCCCATTATAGATACTCTCATATATAAGGAAGTAAATAAGATACTATATGTAAGGATAGTATTCCCATTTAGACACTCTACATTGATGGCTAACTTGGTCCCAGTTAGAAAGAAAAATGTGAAATTAGACTCTACATATATTTTTAGAATCTCAATATATAATCAAAAAAGGATAATTTCCCATTTCCCTCTTTAGATGATGTAATTAAAATGGTTATAAACTCTCAAATTATGTCTGTTTTATATGGATTCTCTAGTTATAACTAGGTTCTAGTCAATCAAGAAGACAAAATGAAGACTACCTTCACAATAAAGTGGGGAACATTCACATACAAGATGATGCCTTTTAGACTCATCAACATTGGGGATACCTTCCAATGTGCCATTTATAATGAATTATAAGTAATTATTGGTAATTTAATCATTATCTACATGGATTACCTAACCATTTTATCTAAAAATAGGAAAGACCATATGGTGCACCTACAACAAGTTTTGGAGAAATGCAGGACCTTTGGTATCTCTCTAAACCCTAAGAAGAATATCTTTTACTTAACCAAAGGTAAACTATTGGGACATGTAATCATACAATATGGTATGGATATTTAACCTAATATGATTAATGATATTTTTAATATTGATTTTCCTAATAGTAAAAAAGAATTAAAATCATTTTTTGGAAAAATAAATTTGTACATAAATTCATTTAAAGTTTTGCTTAAATTAAAAAAAATGTGAATTTCATGCTAAAAAGGATGAGAAGATTGATTAGATGTTTTAGGCTATGAAATATTTCCAATACATCAAGGAATCCATAGTACAAGCACCAATGGTAATTAACCTAGATTTTAGTAAAGATTTTTACCTTTATTCTTTTGCTTCTAACCACACAATTGTTGTCATCTTAATGTATAGAGTAAATGACAAATAACATCCATTCACCTTCATGAGTACTAACTTAAATGATTCTCAACTAATAAATCCTCTCTTGGAAAATAAAGTGTATACCTTCGTAAAGGCCATAAATAAGTCTAGGCATTACATCCTTTGAAACAAGACTCATTCCATTATACCTAATCTTGTCATTAAGTTTATACTTAAATAGAATGAGTTAGGGGAAAGACCATGGAAATGGATGACTAATCTCAAAGAATACAACATAGAGATGAATTAAACCAAGATGGTATAGGGCCAAGTTTTAATTTAGTTAATTACCAATAATGATCCTTGGATTGATCTTTTACAAATAGAAGTAGATCAAGTATCAAGTGAAGAATGGTATAAGGATGTTGTTTATTACATGTAGAATGGAAATTTCCCCCCATAATAAAAAACACATAAAATAAGATAACTCAATACCAAAAGTTATAACTTCATCATTAAAATGGGAATGATCCATAAAAACTATGAAGTAATATATTTGAGATGTGTCTCCTATAAATAAGTTGTAGACATACTAAACAATCTCCATGATAAATTGGGAAGTGGACATCCTTTGGGTATAACCACTACCCCAAAAATGCATAGAGTAGGATATTAATAGCCTACCATATTCAAGGATGCACATGCTTAAATTCAAGTGTGTCATCAATGTCAATTATTCGATATTAGGGAAGGGTAGCCATGCCTTTATAACTAGTGATTGAAACTAGGTCATTTTCATAATGCAGATCAAGCTTTATTAGAGTCATCAATCCTAACACTTTGGCATGCCAATAATTCATATTAACAATTATTTATTATTATAATATATGTACTAAAGTGATTTCCACTAAAAACTATAAGGTAATTGATGTCATCAAATTCTTAGAGAAGAACATCACAACCAAATTTGGGACCCTTTTGTGTTTGGTATGTGATAATGGTCTGGCTTTTCAATCCTTATCAGTTATATAATGGGTCTATGAAAATAATATTTTTTTAAAATTTTACCTCAAATAATTATCCACAAGGGAATTATGTTGTAGAATAGATCAATAATAACCTTATGAATGCAATAAATAAGTTATTAGATAAAAGGTTGAGGGAATGGTACTTAGTATTAAAGTATGCTCTTTGGGGAGATTAAAGCAATTATAAGCAAGCCTTAAAGTTATATTCATTTTTATTAATGTATGAGAAGAAACCAATATTTAACATTACATTTCAGCATCCTAAGTATGATTTCATGCCTTAATATATAGATGATGATGAAATAATTTATTAGAGAATATTGAATATCATCCAAATGAAAGATGTCAAGGATGAAGCCCTCAAGAATTTTAGGAAGAATCATGATGTAGTCAAAAGGTGGTTTGATAAAATGGATAAAATAAAGATGTTTTGAATCTTAGAGTTGGTCTTACTATGGGATAAAACCTCACAAAAAAAGTCTAGCATGATAAATTCATGCCTCTTTGGATCAAGCCATATCAAATTGTAGAGATAATAGGTGATAATGCATTTAGACAAAAAGACTTGAAAGGATATGATCTAAATATTTTAGTTGTTGGTGAGAAATAAATGTTGATGGGGCTCATTTAGATAGTTATAAATCCAAGTCACTTCATGAAAAATACAATCCTATGATGAAATGCCATGTGGAAAAGCTGAAAGCAGTGTTTGGTTGATTTCTTAAAGTGGATTTTTGAAGTTGTTAGAATAAAACTAAAGAGCCACCTGGGATTTAAATCAATGTAAGTTAAAGATACATGACATTTATGACTCATATATTTCAGTTCAAATTCTAAAATTTAGAGTTTAAAGCCTAATATATCAAGGCATTAAATTCACTTTTAGTTGTTATCTGTTAAGAACTCCAAAGTATTCTATGATTTTTCTAAGGACTTTTTTGCATTATTTTTCCACTTAAGAAATCCACAAGCTCATTAATCATAAAATTTGGAACCATGTCTAAATTTGGATCATCTAGAACTATCAAGAAGGAACAAGTTCCATTCCTCTATTGATATGGAATGCACATCATCTTCTAGGACACCAGTTTAAATTTTATCACATTAGCCAATTAAGGTAATCATTAAAATGATTTATTCTATCATGTATGAATGACTATAGACATATACAATGATGATGAAGAAGGATCTAATGATGTGAAAGATAGGTTGGATGTCTTAGCACTCAAATTTTTTGGATTACATAAATATGCATCTAATCCAGAGTTCCTCTTTTGCATAGACTTAGTCTACTAAATGTTTCTCCAATCTAGGTGTGTTGATAATATGGAAGTCCTTTAATTTGGGTAATGACATTGCATTCATATTTGGACTAGCCTTTTGAGGATTATTATGATCTTCTGAATCTATATATTGTTTACAATTAGGAAATAGTTACCAAATGTATCCAAATGCATAACATCAATTAAATTTTAAGGGATTAGGTAGAGAATAAAGGGATGTTTGTATGCAAATCCAAGATCAACCAAATTCCTATCACCCAATTTAGGAAAGGAGTGAAGATGGGGATGGATATGATGAATAGGTTACATGGGGATGAGGACATAGACCACATAGATGATAAGTGGGTTACACTTATATCAATGATAATAGATGATGTTAAGACTCCACCTTTCGAAGAAATCATATTCTAAAACTTGGTAGCATAGATTAATAAACTCATGGCTAACCAAGAGGATCATTTATATATGATGTCCTAACTAGTAGATGCCATCTTTGTTACCTAGAAGTTCCCCCAATTCACCAATTAAGATCCCAAAATGAAGTAGATAGTGCCTCATGTCTTCTCAAAGGTAAGAATCTAAAAATATAAGGAGACAAGGGCAATTTTTAAACACTTCTACCTAATAGTACACAAGGCCATCCATGAAAGGCATATGCCTAGACTATAAAAAGAAATTATAACAACTTTAAGTAAGTTGGGAGCCTACTCATACTATCTAGACTACACCATAATAAGGCTAGTAAGAATTAATATGTCCCCCTTTAGGTTGCCTAACACGATGTTAGACAAGCTATCTAAATAATATATTACATTCTAATTACTCACACGGCTAGATGGACTATGTAAGAATAATAAAATAAGATTGATTCATCCTCATTTATCCAACATTAGTCAATTTAGAATTGAAAACTAAAACTCAATCATTGTTATCACCAAACAAAAACCCACCTTTGATTTGGAAAGAGATACCAACAGGGAATGGGACCCTAAATATTTAAATTTCAAACACTACATTAAGCATAGGGAATCTCTAAACATCACATACCATCATGATCCTAAAGATGAAGATAAGTTATACATAAATGCATCCAATGACATAGAGGTGAAACATATATTGAAGGCTACCAATATCTAGTAGGTGAAGGGAAGGTTAGAAGATGAATTTTTTTATGATATTTTTAACTTTAAGGTGCTCAAGTAGGAGCATCTACATCTACATTTCATGCTTATAGTACTGAGGAAGAAAGGTTGACTAACCCTCAACTTAGTCATAGGATATTGTAGGAATTATCTCCTACTTTGGAGAAGGGAGGAGATGATATTTAAAATCATATAAATAAGGATTATATTTCAAGAACAACATCTATAATCCCATTCCAAGAAAAAATTATCACCTCAATGAAGGCAAGACATTCAGTGGAGGTAGTAGTTACACCCACTCAAGCATAAATAGATTTAGCATCAAGGTTGGCTCCCCTACTTCCTATTAGAGAGAAACTAGATATAATAGTTCAAAAGCATGTTTTTTTACCTCCTTCATTATTATATAACCAACCCTTGTCCATATCTGGTGAACCCACAACAATAGACAATATGAACCTCTTATCCTACATTTCCCTCACTAGACCTATAATTAGGTCTGAATATGCCATTGTCCACTATCAATCATTTTATCATATATTCCACTTTTAAGGTCTCAATAATGGCCAACATACATCCAATTTTGATTGATCCTATTCTTATGACAAGTACCCAATTACTAAAAAAAGGCACACTATTGTCACCCCCAAGTTCCTATGTTCACAATTAGTTCTTTAGCTGGTACTAGCTCTCCTTCATCTTCAAGAATGACACTTCCCACCTCATTCCCAAATTTTTAATTTGTCTTAATCACCTCCATAGTTATTTCTTAGATAGATACCATCATGGGATTAATAATAGCTTAGTAATTTCCTCCATTTACATAGCCTCTTAGTGGTTTTTAAGTTATATCATGGATAAAACAAATACAATTAGCTACAATGGAGAACCAAGATTAGGTCATAGTGGATCCTCCACATGTCACATTAGAATTTGACAATAAGGATGGAGAAATGAAGAGGTTAACAAAGAGAAAGGTCATCCATATAGGCTAAAAAATTATATATGAGTCTGATTAGATCTTATTTGAGCTGACCAAGAAGAAGAGAACCAATCCTAGCCAATAAAAATAGTATGAAGAAGACCATCTCTTAGATTTAAAATCATATGGTGATGTAGCTAGTGAATTGGTAAAAGGAATGAGATTGAGAGAAACTGATCTAGAATAATATTACAAATCCATGTTGATGGAGGAGACCATAACTAAGGTGGAATGGGTTGTGGAGGAAATGTTTGATACATTGAACACATTGGCCCAATACAATGTAAAGGGGGATGAAATATACAATAGGATTATCAAGGTAGAAGGTTCATACGAGACATATGACAAAAAGGTAATCAACTTGGTAAAGTTTATAATGATGAAAAAGTTTAAAGATTTGAAATGGATCCCCTTGGAGGATTTTAGCATTGCTCAATCCTATATAATAAAAAAGAGGAAAGCATTGAACTAGTGGATTGATGAAATGAGATCATTATGCCAATCTCTCACCAAATGGGGTGATAGAGTCATAAATATATTTAAATATGCTTATATGACTCACATTTCCAATAAGGATGGTTCTATTGTTAGCAAGTATTCCTTCAGATCCCAATTTAAAAAGAAATTGTAAATTTAATATAGAAAGAAATGGCTAGAGGAGTGATCATTGGGTAGGATATGGAAAAGGTTGTGGAAATAAATGTAGCTATAGGACCTCTCTTGAGAAGGGATGATGCAAAAACATAACATACTATCAAATTATTAAAGAAACCTATTATTTATTTAAATTTAATTGATATTGATTATAAGAGATACTCCAAAGCATGGAGAGGGGGGATAGAAGCTGAGAAATAAACAAGTAACAAGCCACATCTAGTCACTACAGGAGCTTCTTCCTCATTAACCACTCCTCAAATTTCTTCTTCTACATCCACACTAGGAAACACACATTATTTATCTACTATGGGTTTACATTCATCTTCTTCTACACTAGGAGATTCATCATTGACCACACTAGCAAGATCCCAACCCATCACTTTAGGAGCAAGATTGTCATATTTTGTACTTTATCTTGATGAAGATCATGCCTTAATTCCCTTTAATGCATTATAAAATATTCCCCTTTTTTAATACGAAATATTATTTAGTTCTTAGTACATAAGGAACTTTATCCACTAATATATGTCATATATCTAGTTCTTTTGTAACCATATTAGGCTTTATCCACTAATATATGTCATATATCTAGTTCTTTTGTAACCATATTAGGCATTAAAACTACCATATATAGGGGTTTCCCCCCTTAATTATGCTAAATTTTTTTTTTTTATGAAATTAATGCAAATAGAGAGAAGAATTCATATAATTTTTTCACTGTTTCATCATTTTCATACTTTCTTATTTCTTAAGATTTGTTAATGACAAATAATTACATTTTTCTAATGGTTAAGTCTGATAATAGTATTTCGAGTGCACCTTGTTAGTTTGTGTTTTTATTTATGATAACAAAATTTGTTGTGTATTTTATATTTTATTTTTATTCTAAAAATGAATGTGAGGAAAGGAATTTATTATAGGTATCTATTTAAAAGCATACTTTTCATATATATGAATTATATTTACCTCAGAATCCCCACTTCATTTATGATATTTTGTGTTTAGTACTAGGATCTCATGAATGTTAGTTTTATTTTAACTATTGTTAGAATGAATTAAAGAAGATCTATTAGTATTCATTTTTTCAAAAAAACCTTCTTTTCTACTCTACCCTACTTCCTTTTTAACATTTTTCAAATGTGAATCACTTTAGATTAATGCTCACTATAAATATCCACTTGTTTGTTTAAGATTTGGATGTAAATTGGTAAATTATAAATAAATTTTACATCATAATAACAAAAAGAAATTTTAGATATATTGTGTCACTAATGAGTTTTTTTTGGCCCTACAGTAGGGTCTACTTGTAGAGTAAAGGTGGTGGCTACATAATCATTCCATAAAATTTGAATTAATACCTAAGGTCTTCCAATACCTACAATATAAAATAAGAAATATTGTTATATTATCCATATTATATCCTTGACATAGTTACACATCAATAGTTATCATATAATAATATTTTGATAATGAAAACCATGAGTCTAATTAAATTGATGAATGTGATCGAATAGATCATGAGCAAGTGCAAGTCATTGCATTGTTTCATGAGTGTACTCATCAAAACCCTAAAGATATTAATGGAATACTAATAAACATATTATAAACTAAAAAATAAAAAAACTTAGATGAAAATTTAGGTCCGTATATTGATCATTATATTTGAGATATGAGTCATCCCCATATATCAAAAACCCTCCTCTTGAACACATTACTGCTTCATACTTGTAATGGGGGAGTCAGATATGTATTTAAACCTTTGTTCCCTAAAACTAATATTAACACATATTACATGGGAAACCTAAATTCATCAACTCAAATATTGATTTCAATGCTTATATATACCAAACCTATGGGTAAATCTCCTTTAGTGAATTCTCAAATATATAACCTAAAACACCAAGAGGTGCAATATCTTGTCCAAATTATAAAACCTTTACAAACTAAGGTTAAAAATATTTAAAAAAAATCTATGAGATATCCTTATTCTATTGATTCACAATAGGTGTTACATAATTATCTTTCACTAGAGATATCTTTACACCCCTTTCCAACTAGTTTTGTTGCACCTAATTTCACAATTTATGATGGAAAAGGTGATCCTAAAAAACATCTCTAATATTTATATGTGGAATACCTTGATTATGCCTCTAATGATAATTTTTTGACCAAGTTATTTCTAATTATCTTAAAATAATATTCTTTAATATAATTCTAATATTTACAAAATCAATCATTAAATGCCTTCAAATACATTATAGATTAATTTTTGGCATGCTTCTCTGTTAACATTACCAAAATGGTTTATTATTCCTAAAATAAAAAAATAAAAATAGGAACCTTTGAACCTATAAATTAATATGTATTAAAGTATTAAAAAAATATAAAATGACTAATCCTATGGAAAATAAATAGCTTCAATATATTTCAAAAAATGTATGCTTATTTTTTTTACATAAGTCCATTCTCTTCAAAAATTTCAAATCTTTTGATGACTTGTGCCACATTTTTCATGATCATGAAATGAAACTTATCTCATTGAAAAAATTTAAGTATGTATAATATCAACCACCAAAATGTACATTCAATACCAAGTTTAGTATCAAATGAAGTTATAAGGTTAAACCTCCTAAACCTAAGAAAGAAACAACCACCATGGTTAATGTGGTGTCTCAACAACCTAACCATATTATCTTATCTAATATACCATAGAGATAATTTACATGCTTACCTAAGTATCCCACTTTGTTACTCACATGTATTTTATAGTGTCATATTATATATCTCCCTCATTCTATAGAGGTTGATATGAGTAGACCTATACGTAAAGGGTATGATGTGAATGCTTAATGTGACTATCACTAAGGACCTAAGCAATATTTGAACATGTTTTTTACTTTTAATCATAAGATATAAGACCTAATTTATGACCAAAATATTAATTTTTATGATCCTCCAAAGGAATTAGATTCAAAACCTAGTGACCACCACAAACATAAAATATTTAACAACCATTTACAAGGTCATTCAAAGAATGATCCAAAAGTAAAAATGGAATATAATGCACACCATCAATATCATCATGAACACCCATTAGATTGTATTATTGGTGATATACATGGTATACACCTCTTATTATTTATACACCATCCATTAATTTATATGATAGTGAGATTAGGGATGATGACTTAGATATTCATTCCTTATTCATTCGAGCATACCTTGACCACCAACCTATACATAGTGTTATAATTAATAGTGGTGAAAGTGATAAAATTTATACCATGAAATTAATTAAACATTTGGGTTATATAAGTCATGATTTACATTCTTCAACCAAATCAAGTAAATAATTTGATGGGACATCACATTAGGTTATTTGTGACATCAACTTACCTTTACAAGTGGGTCTCACCCATGTGATTACTAATTTATCAATTATACCTTACATAGGTGTATTTGATATGTTATTAGGATGAATTTAGATACATACACTTTAATAAATAAATTATAAATTTAATGTGTGTATTAAATACATTCATGTCAATTAAGCAATTACATTTTCTATAATTCCATATGAACATCCACTTATGCAAGAGAAATTTATAGACATGTAGTTAATTATCAAACCTACTAATGTTAATATTATATAAATATGGTAATAAATATATAATTTCCTTTACCATGTAAGCAATACTTGAGATATCATTTCATCAAATATCCATAGTGGGTTCCACTAATCCTTATCTACTACACATAATATTTAGATATAGAGAGAACTTACACGTGTTCTTATTATTTTTATTCCATAAAAACCACTAATCACTCAAAAATGGGTTCCAAAAAACCCTAATCCTACTATTTTTCCTCCCTAACCACAAATTCATATTTTACATATTTAAAAAATCAAAGATACTAAAATGATAGATATTAGACTTATACATGCTCTTCGATAATGACACCATTTTATTACTCCAAGTTCACAGTGGGGAGATACTTATGATCATTTGTTTGATGTGATCATAAGATAGTATTTTCCATTCAAACATTCCAAAAATACCTATATATATATATATATATATATATATATATATATATATATATTTCAAAAATAAAAAAATATGTTCAACATTTACATATCTTATTGTCTCCTTAGCATATATGTTATCGGTCCTATGTTGGTATATGGAATATCATTATTTTATATATTCACATTTGTTTAACACATTTTTTGAGTGTGATACATGATAAAATTAATATAATATAAAATATATATGTAATATATATTAGATCTAGATGAATAAAGGATGGCAAAGAGTACATAGAAATGATATGGTACATAAAAATTTAAAGTGGCAAAACTTTAAAGAGGTAAAAAACCCATGAAGATGATATTCAATAATTGTGAAACTCTGCACACTAATACAAATCCTTCCCTTCTCACTTATTCACATAAGACATCATATAACCTTTGTAAATATTTTCCCCACACAAATATTAGATTCACTGAGTGTATTTCCAATGAATAATATAATAGGGGTAAGATCCTATTTATAATAAAATATGTGGGGAGGTGACCATTGTAACAAATTGGTCCATCCTTCCCAAGAATCATTTAAACTTATTGGTTAATAATAAGTCATAATATTTTATTATTTATTTACGCAAGGTTATCACCTTATGTTTAATAAATATTAAATTATTATTATTATTTAATAAAAAAACAAAAGTATGATAAGGGTCTAAATTATCCCACTTAGACATTAATTTGTTCTAATACTCCCCATTAATTCTAAGGGAGGAAAAATGTCATAGTCACCTTAATACAAGAATTATACTATGTACACAATTCAAGGATTTAAAAACCTTCATCATGCAAAACATAACCTTTTGAAACAAAAGGAATTATAGTCCATAAAATACTCTAAAGTAATTATAGGATAGCATGATCATAAAATACATCTCATAGGTTCTCATGAGTAATCAACTAAGCACATTTGGAGCCTTTTATAACATAATGAGCTCCATTAAAAAATATGTTTTTATGTATTAGGGTATTAAAGTAAAAATTCCACATGAATTTTAATTAAATCACATAAGTTCCACACGAAGTTTATGATGATTGAAAAAAATAAGTTTAGAGAAGAAGGAACACATGGCCATTAGGAAGTGGCATTGTCATATACATTCCCCCTCAATGGCAACTCTAAGAGGCCTATCATTGCATAAAATTGATATAACTTGGTGTCACCAAGTGGTTTTCTGAAGATAAAATCCACTTATTCATCCATAAGACAAAACTATGGATCAATATCACCATTAAGGACATTCTCTCAAATAAAATGTACATGAACTTTAATATGTCTAGTTCTTTGGTGTTGCTCTAGATTTTTTACCAGATCTATACAACTTTGTTTAGCACAATGAAATATGGTACTATGAGAAACTTACAAATTAAGTTCTCCCAATAACCTTTGTATCCACTTGGATTATTTGGTAGCTTCCATAACACTTATGTACTTTTCTTTTGTAGAAGAGATAGAGATAGTAGGTTTCTTATTGCTATTCCAAGTGATAATACTACACAAAACTTAAATACATATCTAGAAGTAGAGTTTCGATCTATAGTATCACCCACATGATCATGATCATAATAAATATATAATTCAGCATTATCAATGTATGAATAAAATAAACCAAAATTAATTATTCCTTTGATATAATGAAGAATTCATTTCTCTAATATTTAATGATCCAAATATGGATCTTACATAAATATACAAGCAACACCAATAACATATGAAAAATTTGGCCTAGTAATGGTTAGATAAATTTAACTACCAACAAGTTGTCTATATGAAGCAAGATTAGCTTTTTCACATGCAAGTTTAGGATCAATTTTAATTCCAACTTCAATACGAGTAGAAGTATAATTACAGTCAAACATGTTAAACTTAACAAGAAGATTATGTGCATACTAAGACTTTGATACAACAATTGAATTTTTATCTTGAAATATATCCATTATTAAAAATTGATGTAGAATTCCTAAATCAGTCATTTCACACATTTGACTTAGTTTATCCTTATATTTATGAATTAAACTAGATATATTACCCAGAATTTACAAATCAACATATAATACAATTAGAATCAAATGATCATTTTAATATTTAACAAATAGATAATTATTTTAATAATAGTTATCAAAACCTAATTATTTTTCAAAATAATTAATTTTAGAATACCAAGCTCAAGGAGCTTGTTTTAAACCATACAATTTTTTTTAACTTGCATACATAATGCTCTCTATTAGGATAAATGAAACTTCTAGGTTGAGTCATGTATATTTTTTCTTATAAATCACCATTTAACAATGCATTATTGACATCCATTTAGTGGACAACCCAACCATTTTGGGCTGAAAGATCAATAAGAAGTCTAATAGTACTCATTTTTTCTATAGGAGTAAAGGTTTCAACATAGTCAATCTTGAATTTTTGAGAAACCCTTGAGAAACTAATATATCTTTAAACTTATCAATTTTACCAATTAAATTGTATTTTATCTTATAAATCTACCTAAAACTAACAATATACCTTTTAGGTGGAGGAGGGACAAGATCCTAATTCTACTTTTTAATTAAGTTATTGTATTTAGCTTGCATAGATACATGACATCTATCATCTTGAGTGGATTCCTCAAATGATTTAGATTCACATTATTATATATTCATGTTGATGTTTATAAATGTACCATAGGTGCTCTTTAGTATTGATGAACACTTCTAATTTTAGGATTCAAAAATCCAAGGTATGAGTTGTAATTTGTTACAATTTAGTGATGTCTGTGGTGGAATAGAAGCAGAGTATAGGAACTGTCCACAATATTTTTTTAGTTTAGTGCTTGGGAGTGACTAGGGTCTAAATCATTATATCTTTGTGAATTTTATGATTTAAAAACTAATATAAATGAATATTAACAATTATCTTTAAACTAAAGTGAGTCTTGATAAAAAAATAAGAAAAGGGAAGGGTAAGGTAGAAAGGAAACATGATTGTACATCCTCTTCTCAAATATTATGACAAATTTTTAATTATTTTGAGCACATATGAACTAATTTATGTTATAAAATAGCATGAACTTAGATTACATCACAAATCAGGAAAAATTTAGATGAAATATATAAATCATATGAACCAAGTTTACTTTAAACATTTGCTACTATGGTGTAAATAGCCTAAGCACATCCAAATGCAGAGTAAAATAAAGTGAAGTATACTTGAGATCTTTATAGTTAATATATAATTAGCACAAATCAATATCCATATGATAGTGAATGTGACTCAAAGTATATAAATTCATTGAAACATAAGATGACCACATGCAATTGAGAGACAAAATTGACATTGAACAAACTATAAAGACAATATTCCTAGGATTCTTTAGTTATATTAAATGTTCTTAGTTTATAGTTGCTCAACATCTCCTTCTTTAAAAAATGGTAATCCCTACCTATTTATAGGAAACATAGGTAGTTTATCAGTTAACTCTCTCAAAATATCCACATTTAAGATAAGGACAAATGTCCTTAATACAAAGACACAATGTGAGAGTTATCCTGGTAATTTTGACAAGGAAACCATATATGCTAATATGCTAGCATATATTTTTTATAAATGGATATTATTTTACAAATTACATTTGTATTGGATCCCTCAATTATCCTTATCTAAGGAATTCCTTCACCTTGGTGTATTTCTATTTGATTAGCTCAAAATCCATTGCATGCTTCATTAGATAATACTCCTCTTGATCTACCAATGTATTAAAATCTTAGTCAGCCTTATCTATGAGTTCCTTGATACATTATGCTTCCATGATTTACTTCCCTAAAGTAAGGATCATGTCAAGGATCTTATGATTATCCTTAGAAGAATGGCCTTGATTGTCCTTAATGCCCTAGATGTGGAGACAAACCCTTTGCCTAAATTATCCATCACTGATTAGGTCCATAGTAGTGGTTTGAGAAGGGTTGTCAAATAGGCTCCCCAAAAGTTTCTTCATTCTAGTTACCAGGTCCTTGTCTTCCTTGATGAAATTTCTAATATTGATGCACCAAGTGATTATATATTCTTGCTTATCCATAAAAAATCCCATGAGGATATCTAAATGTCTAATCTTGACGATCTTGAAGTCTAGGGCATGCTTTGTCCTATGCATATTGATGAGTTCTATCATCTGAGCTTGAGAATCCTAGCATTAGGTTATTAAGGCTTTTTCCATCTTAGATTTATGGTTTAAATTATTTAATCTAAGCTTGATGTTCTTTAAATTTCTAAATTTATACAACAAATATTTTTTCATCACTTGTAATATGTCCTAAAAAATTGAGAGTATGACTTGAGCCTCCAAATCCTACTTATCCTTCTTCAAGTTAAGGATCCTTTGCTTTATTCCTTAGATTCTAGCTAAGGTCATTACTAATTGTGACACCACTAAACTAGCCACATCCTCATGATGGATGGGATATTCTCCTACTTCCTACCTTTGAATAAGAGTTAAGCCCACACAATGTTCCACCTTTTGAAAGGTAAACTCCTTAGTGTTAATGGTGTCCTTCTTTGTCACTATTATCTCAAAACATGATGTGTCTTTATTGAATTGGGCCTTTATGTAAAATTCCTTAAATTATGGCTACTTGGGAACTTCTAAGTTTGAAATCATAAAGGCCCCTGGGGTGTCAATTCCCTAAATCTCTTTATTATGAAGGATTTGAATCCTTTTCTCTACCTATCTATTTACAATGTACTAGATCCATAGCTTGACATTATCCTATACATCTATGCTAACTTGGGTTAAGGCTAATGATGGAGAGAGATATGGGATGTTTTGTAATTTACCATTGAAAAACCAATGAATAATCCATGTTCCATAAATAGGGTTCTCATCATTAAAGAGGTTAACCTTACTAGTAGGGTGAGTGAAGGTTATCTAAGATTCTTTTTAGGTGTTAGGGGTACCAAGGATAAATTTTTTTGTCTCTTTCCTCCATATAGTGGGGTAAAATCCTTGGTTGTTGTATCATAGGGATATTCTTCCCTATTAAAACCATAAGATGTTACAATGTCACCAAGGGCACCCTCTATTGTTTCTCCTACCTCCAAGGTAATCATGCTAATGATTTCCACTAGGGAAGGAGGCCTCTATGGGGATGTTTGGGTTTGAGGACATTTTTTAGGTCTATGTTATATATTTATCTCTTCAACTACAAATTTACCCTTTCCTTTTATATCTTTAGGTTTCCCAACCTAGGGTTGTCTTGGTAATTCTACTCATTAAGGATTAGAAGATTGTTCTCTAATAGGTAGTCCCTGATGAGCAATCTTGGATGGTCCTAATAATAAGTGATAATTCAAGGGATGTAATTACCGTCTCTCTTTTAGAGGTTTATTATCTCTAATTATCCTATGCTCCAACTAGATATTATATCCTTTGATCCTAGATAAGACCTCCTCAAAGTTCTTTGCCCTTGTATAGATACCATCTCCCATGCCTAGTTGATGTTTATATTAAATCTTTGGGACTTTTTATCTCAGATTCATTTGGTCACTTCATTATTGGTGTCCTACATTTTAAGGTCATCTATTTATAAATTAAAATAATTTCTATGGATCACCATAATTTCCAGTTGCTTCCAATCCTTGAGCACAATCCTTCTATTGTCTAGTGGAAAGGGGTATACCTAAGCCTTCTTATTTTTATTACATATCCCATCCATGCCTTAGATTATTTGATGTGTAATAGCTTTCTCTAAAATATTACTAGGGACATTAATGGACAATTGGTAGGGTTGAATCATGATTCCTTCTATTTTTATTACAATGTAATCTGAATAGAACCACACATCCCCCATGGCTTCTACTTGCCTTTTAATTTGAGGGTAGATTCTTGGAATAGGGACACCATTTATTTAATCATATATAGTTTTGAAAACACCATCATATATAAATTTCATGTGTTTCCTATATTTGAATATATGTAATTTAGAGTAGTGGTGAGAGGTTGTGGTCCTACCATTAAGGGACAATTATGGATGTCAAGGAAGGTTACTAAGGCCAAGAGTGAATCCAAGAGGTATGAAATCATATGAAATAATTTAGAGCTATTTATCTTGTTGGTTATGAATATTTTTTCCAAGAAAAAACTTATTAGGTCTCCAATGGGAGGGGTTAAGTTCCATTTCAACATGCATTGAAAATAAGATACCTAGACCTTCCTTACATAAGAAGTGGATGGGGAAACCAAAGGTTTGATATAGTAAGGTCATATATATCCTAACACCTTACCTAAATTGGAGAATATGAATCTAACCATCAGGGACCTATAAATATGGAATCCTTAGATTAGCTAGGGTGAAAGGACTGAATCTAGGTCTTGGGTGTTTGTCCACTCTCTCAAGGATGGGATATATATATGAGGCAAGGGGATATTATAATAAGTTTCACATGCCATATGGGTAGTTCATAAAACCTTATTATTTCTTCCCTCTTAAATGATCCATTCTTTATCTATCCTATAATTAATAAAAATAGGAGCAAGGAGGTCGATATAATGCATTAGCTCTAGTTTAGTTGTAGCATGGTGGAGGCCTACCAACTAAAGTGAGACTAGGTCATTATATATATGATTCATAGATGCATTCCTCTTTTCTTCATATAAAATTGGTTGTTATTCCTCCATAAGGAAAAATAAATCAGACCAGTTCTTGATTTCATGTGCATTTAGGGCTATTAGGTCTAGTTCAATGTCTTTCAAGATCCTCCCCTCACTATCTAAATTTAGATAAGGTTCTACTTCCATCTTCATTTTTTACCTACCCACTACCATTGATGACACTAATTTATATTTGTAAGGTCACCAAAGGTTTCACTAGGTTACTTGGCTCCAGGTTTAGTTGTGTTATTATAATTACTTTGTGATCAATTGAGCAAACTCAAGTCTTATTTATAGAGGGCTTAGAGTTTTTTAGCTTTAATGGTGGAAACATATAGTTTAATAATATTATACATGCTTATATTTGATGAGATAATATTCTCATGCCCTCTGCACTTTCAAACATATGAGATTTTTGATTTGATTCTCTATGCTTATGTGGAGCCTGTGTGGTGTGGCTCTGTGCCCTTCATGGAAAATTTCATAATTACTAGTTGGAGAATAACCATTGGATTTCAAAATCTTTATTTATCTCTCTAATAATCCAAATCCAAGTTTCTATGTTCTTATTGGTCCTTTGATCTTTAAGTTCATGGCTATGCCACTTGGTACCCTGACAAATCTTCCCCATGTTGCTTATTCTTACCAGTTATTATTCTATCCATGTGTTAACCACGTGTAAATCTCATGGAGCCTTTGAAAATTCTTTAGGATAATCACACCATTAGATAAAATCAAGTGGGTGAGCAATCACCATTAATTTTTACAAGGTCCAAGTCATTTAATTGAGCACCTTTATTATGTGTGTCCCATTAGAATTTTGTCCTTCGACTAGTAAGCTACCATGCATCTTCCTCATGGGGTTATATGTACCTCTATCAATTACCCTAGCCATGGGTATGACACATGTCAAGATCATGACATATTTGGAAAGTCTTTGGGCTCAATGCACTATTGGATCAAATCTAGTGGGTGAGTAATCATCATTGGATCTTGTAAGATGTACACCTTTTAATCAATTTCATGACTATATAAACTTAGTCTTAAAATTATGTTCCTAAAGCCCTTGTATGTTAAGAAACACAAATTAACTTAGGTTAAATAATTTTACACTAAGTATTTCTACATAAAAATTTGAGGAATTCCTTTGAAACTATCTTTAGAAATGCCCCATTTGCTTAGGCTTTGAAAATTTGTCTAGGTTAAATTTGGTGGGCTCAATAACATCAACTAAATCCTCATGGATGTTATATGATGGTAGTGACCTTGTCAAATTTAATATAATAAAATTTCTTAAATCTAATGATTGAGTGCCATGCATTGGGATCTTAAGAATTCCTGGGGCTTTGGGGTTGATGTGCACCATCGGATTAAGGCCCCTGAGGTAGAGAGGACCACTGCATCATAATTCAAGTGCTTGATAGAAATTTGTCTCCCTTTTGGTTTTATATTTTGTTCACATCATTAGATAAAAATATTTGATTGAATGTGATTAATTTTATCTACAAAAGTGTGTGAGATTTAAGTTAAGGCTTGATATGTATAAAGGTTTAGACTAATGTTTTTACCTTTAAAATTTTTAATTGCTTGTAAACACCAAGATATTTAAACATTAATAAAAACCTAGTTAATCTAAAAGGGTTCTCAAGTTTAAATGGTAAAATAAGAGGTTAAAGTCTTTATTTTATATTAATGTTGGGTCATGTTAAAAAACATAATCAAATCATAATATAAATCTAGACATAGGGTTTCTATAACCAAAAGGAAATATAATTTATTGCTAAACTTTTCCTACAAATGTTTGAATGCAAACCCTTAGGGTTTAATTCTTAGGAAACCTATCTTTCTCCATATATCCTACAACTAATCATCTCAAAGACAATCATTATCAAAATTAGTCCATAAAACATAATCACAACTAGATACACCGAGACTCATGTCTTTTAATTGAATTGTCTTTAAATTTAAAGAGAGAATAGTCCTTTCACATTCAATCTAAAACATAGATGTTTTGAAACATTCACAATGGTCCCCTTTTATAAAAAGCCAAATAATGTGGGTATGCTTGTCTCAACAAGTCATTAATGTATGATAATAATGTTGACTTCTAGTTAATTTATTAAGATTATCAATATTAGAAGATTGAATTAGGGATTCTACCCATTTAGGTATTTTATATTAAACATTAAAATTACGGGTTGCTCAAAATTTAAGCTATCCAAAATTGGATCAACTTAGTCAAGGGAATTTATTTCATCACTAGGATAAACATGAGAGTCAAATTGATCTTCATAATAACATTAAGGAGGTTTTATAGAGGGCTTAGAAAAGGATTTTTCAAAAATAAGAACATTTCTACTCTCAATGATTTGACATTTAGAATAATCATACATATTTAAGCCTTTTTATTACCTCTATAATGTATAAAAATGCAATAATATGAAGTGGGATTGATGTTCTTTCTTTAATGTTAGGAATAAAGATAGAATTAGGACTACCAAAGATCCTAAGATGAACCACACTAGGTTTATTTCTATTACAAATTTATAAAGGGGTAGAAATATGCAAGGATTTGTTAGGGAATCCCTTTATAATATACATAATAATATTCATGGCTTCAAACCATAAAAACTTACAAATATTTATAGATTGTAACATTATTCTATCCATTTCTATGATAGTGTGGTTTTTCCTTTTAGAAATTCCATTTTAATGAGTGAAATAGGGAGTTTTAGTTCCCTTTGAATACCAAAACTAATGCAAAAAAATACCACTATTTACTAGCATAATCACCACCATTATTAGTTCTTAATCTCTTAATAGAAAAATTAGATGCATTTTCAACACTAGCTATAAATTCCTTAAATTTAAACAACACATCATTATTATTTTTAATGGAAAAAGACAAAATCATTTTAGTTTAATAATAAATAAAAGTAACAATATAAAAAAATCCATTAAGAGATACAAATTCAAAAGATATTACAAAATCACTATGAATCAATTCTAAAGGATGTCAGGAATTCACATCATTATTCTTGTGAAAGGGGTTAGTATGTTACCATGTAAGCAACCCTCAAAAATTTCATGATGAGATGGAATAAAAGGAAGTAAAACAACATGATTATTTGTTTACATATCATGTAAACTTATAAAATTAACATGTTCTAGTCTTTCATGCCATCATTAAGATTCATTATTACTATGTGATGAAAGAAAACATATAAAAGAAGGAGAAAAGATATATAAACCATTCATTTAAACACCTTCAAAAATCAAGGTACCATATTTATTTCTAATGGAATACCTATCTTTAAGTAATTTTACCATATAATTATCATTTTTAAGTTCATAACAAGATACAAAATTCTTTTTAAGCTTAGGTACATAGAAACATTACTTATAGTAACATTTAAAAACATTATTTTTCCTTGTTTAATTAATTCTAAAAAATAATTATCTCCTAAGTAAATTATTTTTTATAACAATATATAATCACATAGAATATTAGATAATCAATTCATATGGTGCAATGAATTACTATATAAAATCCACTCATTTTCATGTAAAGCAAATAAATCAACAAATAAAGAAATAACATTTGAATCCTCATTGTTATTTTGATTAGGGTTTTGATTTTGCTACTTATTTTGATTAGATTTATTATTTTTTAGTTTTAGAATTTTTATTTATATCCTTTTTTTATAACATATTTCCCTTTTATGACCATATTTACCACACACATTATAATTTTCATTAAACTTAGGTGTATTATTCTTATTACTAGATTTTTTATTCTATTGTTTGACTTTAAGAATATTAGGGTTAGATTTATGATTTTTAGTGTTATGAGAAATGTTATTTAAAATTTGAGGTGTCTGAGTGGAATTCTCTTTAAAATAATTTTTTTCATAACTTGCTCTTTTTAAATTAGGAGAGTAGATAAAGCGGTAAAATCAGGGATATCTTGCTTAGTTTGATACTTAGAATTCAAAATTGAAATAAAATTTCTAAACTTTTCATGAATATTTAACTGAATAATAAAATAAAATAAAATAAAATAATTGGTCCTAAATCAAATTATAATTAGATCCATCTAACTGATCTTTTTTCTTCTAATTTTGGCAAGAAAATTCATAACTTTTTCATCACCTTTCATAGGTGTAGTTAGAAAATCAAGGATTAACTTAATATTATTCTAGAGATGAGTGATATCATGCATAGATTCAAGGAGTTTTCAAGAATCTCTATGAGATTCATGATTACCAATGTGGAGAAGGAATTCATTCTTAACACTTCACAAGATAATGGACTTAGATTCTTATGATTTCAATTGAAATGAATTGGTAAGCTTAAGGGTCACATGTCATCTAGAAGGGGTTTTTCTTAATCCAAATAACAACATTTCATAATTTTCAAACCATAAATTTGACTTTAACATGAATTTTTCATATATTATAGTTATTCACATTAAGCATTTGAGATTTATCTAAAGAAAAATGAGGTGAAGCCATAACATCCCCTTAAAGAAGATAGTAAACAAATGCTTAAAAAGAAACTATTTTAAATTAATTTTTGAAATATTTTCAAAATTAAGTAATTACACATTCAAATCTACCTAATTACATAGTTTATATGCCAAACAATGAAAAACATTAAATTAAAATTGCACTAATATAGGTGTTAAAAGAGTCACACTCAAAATGACCACTTAACCATTATTATTAAAAAAAGTTAAAAAAATTCAATAAGACACTTAAGAAGAAAAAATATTATTCACTAGGTTGAAAGTTGAACTAGATGATAGGTTACGGGTTTAGCAAAGTTGGTACATGAACTAAAACATAGATTTTAAAGTATACTAAGTTTGACAAAATATTTTGACCAAGTAAAAAAATATTGAATTAAAGGGTTTTGAACATGGGATCTCCTTAGTTGTAAGATCTAGCAAAAATATAGACCACCAACTTTTTAAAGAAAGTTTTCAAAATAATATATCCACTAATCTATATTTAGACCTTTTCTATGATTTTAAAAAAATTATAATGTGCATGTAAATAACATAAGTGAAAAAAATGAAAACAAAAATATTTTTTTAGTAATTCTTTCTTTTTCCAAGGTGGGACCCAAGGCTTAAAAAAAGAAATTAATAAATAGTTTATTTTTCAAAACTATATCAATCTAAAGAACATACTTGTAGATTCATTGCTCACTTGTATAATTTTAAGAGCTTATATCTCCTTCTATAAGTCTCATACATTCTTCAAAATTTAGAAACTCCCTTTTTTTCATTTGATAAACACAATTGGTCTCTCAAAATAGAATTTTTGATGAAGAATTCAAAATTTTGAATTGCCAAGCTGAAGTATGGCACCTTTGTAAATGATTAGGAGATCCTAAAAAAATTGTATAGACACTCAAAAATCTTAAAATTTGTTCTAATCTTCTAGAACTTTTTTACCAATGAAGGAATTTAAAAAATTGAGTTTTGACTAAAAAATCATTTTTTTGAGTTTTTCCATGTTGGTTATGGTGCCTCAAACTCTGATAAATAAAATATTTATTTCAAAAATATTTGAATATTCCAAAAAAAAAAATTCCAATCACCCAATCATCTCATGGCTCTGATAACATGATAAAATCAATATAATAGAAAATATATATGCAGTATAAATTAGATCTAGATGAATAAATTATGGCAAAGATCACACATAATTGACACAATACACAAGAATTTAAAGTGGGAAAACCTTCGAGAGGTAAAAAATCCATGAAGATGATATTCAATAATTGATAGACTCTTCACCCCAATATAAAGCCTTCACTTCTCACTTCTTCACATAAGCCTTCACATAACTTTTGTAAATATTTGTCACACAAAAATCATAAATTCAATGAGTGTATTTCTCATGAATAATACAATATTGGTAAGACCCTATTTGTAATCAAATGTGATGGGAGTATTGATGGATAAATATGTACCACAGGTGCTCTTACTTTTTAAATAACACTTATCATTTTAGTGTTTAAATAACACTTCTCATTTTATAATTTGAAGAATTTAGAGAATGAGTACTAGGTTGTGGATATTTGGTTACCAGTGATGAAATAGTGGTAAACAAGTAAACTGTTCCACAATATTTATAAAATTTGATGGTTGGGAGCCACCTTGGTCTTATCTTTGTAAATTGAAATAATTTGTTCTATTTAAGATCAATTATGCTCAATTCTCAGTTTAAATACTAATCTATGTGAATATTTACAATGATACTTAAACTAAAATGATCTAGTTAAAAAATAAGTAAAAAGGTAGGGTAGGGTAGAGAAGAAAAGTGTTATTAATCCTTATCTCAAACATTATGACAAAGTTCAATATTTCTTATGCATGCACTTAAAACCAATATATAAAATAAATCAGCGTAATCTCAAATCACAACATATATTAGGGAAACTTCTAAGGAAGAAAAGAAATAATGCAAATAAGAACCATATTTACTTTAAAGGTGTACTCCTTTAAGCATACATCTGATGCACATATATAAATACATAGAAAATAAAATTATGCAAACTCAAGAACCTTCAATTAACCCAACATATGCATAAGTTAACAATTCTACTTTAACAAGGTACATGCCAAGAATTCACAAGAACTATTCAAATCTAAGATTTAGAACAAACAATTGAAAGAGAAACCATATAGCAAATGATGCAAAAAAATTTAGACAATCTTTATAGAATTCCTTTCTTTCATTATTAACTCAAAATTATAAAACTTTTGGCTCAAAACGCCCCCTTTCTTTACAAATGACAATGTTCCTTTTATAGACTTCAAGGAAGCATGTTAGTCAATTGTATCAAATTATAAGTTTATAAAATGAAAATGAAACTTTTATTTCTAAAGAGTTTCTAAAATATACTCGAATTTATAAAATATATTGACCTTTAGGAAAATGATCTAACAATGTGTAAATGATTTTATAAAAGAATATTCTATTTTCAACATTACAATGTTTTCATAAAAGGGAATATTCCTAACTAACTAGTGGATCCTTTGCTAATGAAGTCCCTCAATAACATTGAAGAAAACTCATTGAATTTTGATTATACTCATCAATAAGTCTCAAATTTATTTAAAGTTATATGAAGAGCTCATCCTCTTGATCTACTAAATCTTCTAGGTCCCTTTCATTTCTCCCCAAGGCTTCTTTGATGTTATTCACCTCATAAATCTTCTCCTCTACCATCAAGATCATATCCATGTCATTGTTATTGTTCCTAGGATTGCCTTGGCTCTTGCTCCTCACCTCCTACATAAAAAAAGTGGTCATGTGTTTCAATTTATCATAGGTAATGATTCTCATGGAGCTAAGTTTTGTAGGTTTTACAATCATGGTCCCCAAGAATCATTCAATTCTATGCAGTAGCTCTTTATCATCTTTTATGAGTATTTATAAGAACCTAGACCATGTAATAACACTATTTATTTTATCTATAATAAACCTTGTGCTAGTGTTAATATGACCAATGTTGATGGTCTTGAAATAAGTAATTTTATCCCCTATCAAGATGTTTATTAAATCCCTCATCTTGTCTTTAGAACTCTACCATTGGGTGATTAATCCTTTGGTTGTATCCTATTAATTTAGTGCACTATATATTTCCCTTATCAACTTAAAAGAGTAAAATACATCATGAAATAAGCTCTCAAACATTTCAATTATTGTATTAGGAATAGACAAAATATCTTGTTTCTCTAAATTCTCCTTCTGCCTCTGTAGGTTCTTTATTCATTGTTTCATGCCCTTGATGCTAGTTTGTAGCTAGGAAATTTGAGCCTAGGAAATCTCAAGTATATCTCATTCTAAAATAGGGTTCTCACCTAGTTTCTAACCCATTAATTGAGTCAATTCAATGAAGTATTCTACTTTTTTACAAGTGAACTCCTCCCTTGCAATCATGGATCTTTTTTTAGAAACTCTCTACAATATAGTTGTGGTTGGGTCAAATTTGACACTAAATTAAGAGTGTGTAGTCTTTGGAGGCTCAAGGGTCTCAATTTTTGAACCATTTTAAGATACAAGATTAGCCACTTATCTTTCCTTTTTTTCCTTCTACATTTTCATAATCCATGGTTTGAGCTCCTCATAAACATGGATGTTAACAAACTTTGTAATTACCCATTGATGGTCGAGAGTTTGGATATTTTGAATCTTTCCATATATGAACCACTCTATAATGGTTGGTACATGAATATTTTTATCATAACTAAACTAATTAACCTCACTCAAAGGGTGAGTGAGAGTTAATTTGGGCCTCTTGGTTCCTACAGGAACCAAGCCTAGCTCAAATTTTCTCTTTTGTGGGGGAACCATTGGGACTAAGTCCAAAGTTATCCGTTTCCCTTGTTCATTTTGTGTTTCCTCATCTTGAGTTTGAAGATCCTCTTCTTTCACCTCTTCCTCATATTATATGTAAGCATTATCTAGTGCCTCAAGTGAATCTTCCAATGTTTCCCTAAGATCCAGTTCAATTATTTCAATGAACTCAATAGGTGACTCTTAATTTTTAGGTTGGGCAGAAGATGATGCCCCTTCACTAGGTATTTCTTCAAGTCTCTCTTTCCATAAAACTTGTATAACTTATGCATCTATATATTCTAGAGGATCCCTAGAAGATAGTCCTAGTAGAAAATGGTACTATAGAGGCCCCATCTACCATATTTCACTGGTTAGCTTCTCATCTCTCATCAATCTAACTTTGAGTTTGATGTTGTGCTTCTTTACTCTAGCCAATAATTTTAAAAATGAAGATGATCAAATGTATATTGAGTCATGGAAATTGATTTGATGTTCACAGGTCATGTTAATCTATTTTGATTTCAAATGTTTCACAACATTATCATGGGGTCCCAATATCTCAATTCATCAGGCTATAAATTAAATGAGTCTATTTGCTTAGAAAAAGTATCTACATTGTCCCAATTCTACAACATAATTATACTAATATTCAAAGGGAAAATATGGAGTAGCACATTCCTTTTTCCTTTGAATACACCATCAATACCATGGAAAAATTAGTATTTTATCTCATATTCAGCCAAATTGGTGGGTACATAGACTAGTAGTTTAAGTGGTTGACATAAGGTTCCCTCTATCCTAAATATAGTGCAGTCAGGATATAACAAAATATCCCTAATAATTTCCATGTACTTCTTGATCAATGAACTTACCTTAATCATAGGTATCCCTTTAATAGCTTGTACTAAATTTGTATACATACAGTCATAAATGAATTATATACGAACCTTATACTTGAATATATGCAATTTGGAATTATATTGGGAGATTGTTTGCCTTACCTCAGGTGACCAACTCTTAATGTTAGGGATTTTGGTAGTGGATAAAAGGGCCTCTAAAAGACAAGACATCATTAAGAAATAATTGTGTGTTTTCTTCTTTATGGCAGAGAATTGTTGTTTCAAGCAAATATTAATCATCTCACCTAATGGGGGAGTAAGCCCCTTGTCAACCATGAAATATATATAAGGGACCCAATTTTTTTAACATAAGTGGTAGAGGGGGCCCTAGATAATCTATTGAGTAATGTCATAATCATTCTAATTCCTACCCTAAATTGGGGGATTAGGATCCATCCAATGGGGTTAAAAACTACATGGGTTCTTGAATACAACCATGGGGTAAGGGTGATTTTTAGGTCATTTTTACAAAACCATTCTCTGATTATGGGTAAATCCACCTGAGGCTTGCATAGATTATAGTAATATTCAAATTATATGGGGGAAATGTAATCACTCTCCTAAAATTATGTTCATGTACTATCATATCTTGATTATTTTTGCAATATTTAAAAACAAGGGCAATAACATCGATGCAATGTAATACCTCTAGTTTTGCTCCCATGTGGTGGAGACTAATCATTTGAATGGGGACTATGTCATAATATCTCTAGATGATTGTGGAATTCTTCTCATCCTCCTTGGTGATTTATTGAAGCTCCTCAATAGCTCATAAAAGTTTGGAACATTTATTATCCTTGATGTTTAATGCTACTACAACAAATTTAGTGTCTTTGAAGACTCTTCCTTCTACATCTAAAGTAAAGTATAGGTATGTGTCATCCTTATTTTAGTTTCTAGATGACATGTCTATGAGTAAAAAAATTGCTCATTAGTAGTTTGTAATCAATGTCTAGACTAATTTTCACTTTCTTAGATGGTGACTGGACTATTTTTGGGTCAATTGTGATCAATTTGGGATAAAATTAGGGATTCTATAGGTGTTATGGATTTTATAAAACTTTAATGGTGATGGTTGTTTGCACTCAAGTTATTTCATGCCTTATATTTGATTATGGATTTTGCAGTTATACATTTTATTTCTCATTGCCACAAAATCTTTGGTTTTGTCAATTTTTGCTCAAGTGGTGTTGATGTGGCATCTCGTTGGCTCTTTCATGGCATTTTTTTCATTAATGTTTGAAAATTGACCATTTTCCTTGAAAATCCTAAATTCCATTAGATCAATCTATATGTATCAATGTATATCATTGGTCCCAATCATTCTAGTTACATGCCATTGGCTATCAATTATATTCGGCCCTATAGTTATGCCACTTGGTAGTCTTATGGGCCTTCAAGGCTCTACATCTTTGTTAGCCTTATGGTTATCACATGTGTGCCATGTGGTTTTCCCATAGGCCTTTGTGGATTCTATTAAATATTCCATAGTGATCTCACTTCATTCAATTAAAATGCTTCAATTAAGTGTAAGCCATTGATCATATAAAGATGCATGAATTTTAAGCTAGTATGGGACCATGTACAAAAATTAGGTTAAATAATTTAGTCTATGGTTTTATCTCATGTTAATAAACATGAAAAAAACTTAGGATAAAGTATTTAAGCTAAGTTTAGATCATAACAAAAGGGGACCCAATATAATAAAGAGGATCTAACTTAAGGTTTTTGACCCAAGGTTTTTATCACATTAATAAATATGAGGCAAACCTTGGGATAAATTATTTAAGCTAGGATTCATAAAATAAGACTTTTCATGTTATCAAACCTTTCTAAAAATCCAATAAAATTTTCCATAAGACCATGGGGTATATATATAGACTAAGTATAAGGTTTTGAAATAAGGTCTAGTCTAATTTTTAAAAACATGATCCAGCCTTATGATAAGATTCATGTTAAGTCTATGGTATTTATAATATACACCCATGTAAATTTAATTTTTAGGTTGAAACATATCTTCCAATTAATCTAAGAATAATCTTAACATCAAAGCACAAAACTTCCAAGAATGATTAAGGCAAACAACATGTTCACTTATCTACGTGAGATTGGTTTATGAGCTTGAATTTTTACAACCTTACGGACATCAATGATGGCCTCAAAAACATCAATGATGACATAATAGATGTCAATGACATTTATGTGAAAATAAAAATTAATATCTATGAATATATCACTAGGGCTTAAATTTGATAGCCTTACGAATGTCAATGATGCTCTCATGGACATCAAATGATGGGCACAATAATGTAAAATTTGAGTCTTACAAAACATAATGGGCCTTGAGGAAATTTTTACCCATTATGCATCATTTAATAAACTTCATACAAGTAAGAGTGAATCATTGATCATGATTTGAATAGTTGAGTGTGATTAGTTCCCACAGTCATAAATGGATTATGTAAGCTTGATACCTCATAAAATTTAGACCAAGATTATAGACTAATGTTTTGTTTACATTAATAAATACAAATAGGATTTAGGATAAAAGTATATAATCTTCTTTTAAACATAATAAATCATGGACCCTTCAAATAATTAAAAGGGACTTAACATAAGACTTTAGCCTAAGGTTTCATTGTAATTATAAATACAATAAAACTTTAGGGTAAGATTTATGTCAAGTCTATGCCATAACAAAGGGGATCCCTCTTGATTTTGCACCATATAATATTTGGCATCCATTTAACTATAGGCCATTGATAATGATCTAAATTATCAAGAACTATTGGTCCTATGGGTTAAATATTTAGATCCGTCAGGTCCATCTCTCATCGTCTAATCATTTTCACCCAAATTTACATGATTTGTAGATCCTACAAAGAAGCATGTAACTTAAGTTAGGGCTCGATAAAAATAAGACTTAGGATAAAGTCTTCAGACTAAGGTCTCATTCATTCTAATAAACATGAAAAAGGATTTAAGACTAGGATATTAGTCTAATCTTGTGCAAATAAAGTTAGACCAAGCTAGGAACTTAATAAAAATAACCCTACAGTATTAAGGTTGGACCATGCCAACATAAAAAGGAACAAGAATCTTGGGATGTGAACGGGAGAAAATGCATAACTTTTAGATTAAGGTTTGGTCATGTTGAAAAACATGACCAAGCCTTAATATAAATATTAGGCTTAAATCTATGGACTATTTAAAATTTTCTCACCAAAATATGAATTTGCTCCAAAGATACTAAGCTAGGGTTTCCAAAGGAGGCCTTTAAGGAGATTGAAAAATGGATTTATTCTTTAGTTCCTATAGACCAAAGGATATTAAAAGCCTTAATATGGATTAGACCATGAAATCCATGTATAATTCATTCAATGAGATTTCCATGAAACCTACAATTGAAGCATGAAAATCCATTATTATTAGCATTAGGAAAAGTTAAAGTAGAATCATAAACAAGTGGGCAAACCTTAATCATATGTGGATGATCTTCAAATACAAATAATGTTCAAACATGCCAAAGATATTTAGATGAAGAAATTTGCAAATTTTATAGAACAAATTTTCATATTTTTAACAAAAGGGTACCCATTTTTAGCAATGGGGGTATGTTATCCTAGAAAAATGGTGAATTTTAGGGGAAACATAGTGATATGTTAGAATTCATAGATTTTGGTTCAAACTATTGACTATGTCACTTATTTCACTTGATCAATCACCATTATTTATATCAATTCATATTTGAAACAAGTATTACACCTATAGATTTGGGATCAAACAACAAAACCTAGTCATGTTATGTGTGTGTTTTGATTCCACTTACTATTTTCCATGAGGTTTAGGATTATACTTATAGATTTCATGACCTAGACCATTAACATTGACTTGTAACATGTTTAGATATTCATTAAGAACCATGATTTAGCTTAGGAAAGGCTTGGATATTGCTATGTTGGTATTCAGGCATCCATAACCCCAAAAAGGATACCTTTAGTTAAATTAAAGCCTTTATCCATTTATATTTAGGCATCCATAGCCCTGGTAGAGGTTACCCAAATCACCTTTGCTTAGAAAGTTCTTGAATTTAGTAAGTTCTTATTTTTTATTTATTTAAGATCATTTTGACTTTATATCAAGGATGGGGACTAAGTTAGCTATATTCAAGGATTTAGTCAGATGTTTGGTCTTTAGATAATCATCCTTGGTTTCAAAATTTGTCCTAGGTAATAATTTTCTTTAAGTTTAAACATGACTATGCCTCAATAATTTAAAATTTCATCCTACATGCATAATCCTTCTTAAAATCAATCTTAGATAAGAACAAGGTTTAAGACCTTATGGAATAATTATCTTATCTATTAGTCTTTTCTAGATTCTCTAAATTATGTCATTAATCTCATATTTTAGGCCCATGGCCAACATTTTCTTAAGATTCATGCCATTATTTTTAAACTTATAAAGCTCTTGAGCAACTAGATAAACTTTTAGCTAAGGGATATCTAGAAGGACTTATTAAAGGCAAAGAACAAAGTAAAGAAAGTAAACACACCAACACAAATAAACAAAGTATAAAGAAAAGGAAACAAGCAAATAAATAGGTACAAGCTTATTTAAAAATAAGGAAAAATAAGGAAAGATAGAAAGAAAACTAATATAGCATACCTACATTAATTTAACTAGTCTTACAAATTAATCCATGAATACCATAGGTGGAGCAAAAAAAAATAGTTCCTGAGATACTACCCATTGGTGGGCAATGTGAATTATGCTCCTTTTAATTATTTAAGCTTTAAGGTGTTATTTATAAGTGTCTCAGTGATCTAATAGGGGTCAATCCATAGAGGTGTGAATTTTCCATGTTTACCCTTGGGCTTAGATGTTTTATCCAAAAGAACTAAGTCTCCTTGCCTGAACACCTTTACTTTTGATCTCTTATCAAACTACCTCTTCATTATGGTTTGGTCTATGCTAGAGTTAGTAAAACCTTCTTCTCATGTATCCTTAATTTGAACAATGTCTAGCAATCTTGAACTTGCAAGATTTTTATCTAACAAAAGAATTTTTCTAAAAGAATCCAAAAAAATTCTCTTGTTATTTTATGGACTATGGAAATATAAAATATTTGAGCTCTTGATCTTGCTCCATATATTCCTGCATGAACATGTATTTAGGTAACATGAGGGTGATAGTGAAGATGGGATCTTAGTCTTACACTAATAGGAATGGCGATGTATCTAGGTCTTACTTGATTCTTATCCTATCTACCCAAAGGGAATATTTAAGGAGCTTATGCCATGTTCTAAGATTGTTTGAAATAGACTTCTTAATTACTTTCATCAATTTATTTTTTGTAGATTCAGACACTCTATTACCTTCAGGGTAATGGTTGGATGATAAATTGAAAATGATGCCATTATCATATGCCCATTCTATCATTTCAATGGATATGAATGTAGATCCATTGTCACAAAATAAAGAGACTGGAGTCCAAAACTTGGTGCATATGTTTTCCTCTAAAAATTGATCACTTATTTTTTCTATACTACTTGGTGGCTATTGCTTCACACCACCTTATGTAATAATCAATGGTAGTTAGAACATACATGTGACCTTCAGATAAGTTGGGGATGGTCAATCCTACAAAGTCCAGTCCCCACTAAGTAAAAGGTTTGTCTACCAATACTGGTTATAATGACATTATTGTTTTTGGCTCCTTATTGCTAAAGATTTGGCATGAGTGGAATTATCTCACATGTTTGTGATCATATTTAAATATGGTTTTCCAATTGTATTCATCTCTAAGGATATTGTAAGCTATGGTTCTACCAGATGGATGCCCACTTCTATCTTCTCATGAAACATGCTCATTATCTCACCAACTTCTTCCTTTGAAATGCATCTTAGGTAGATACATTCAAAGTTACTTTGATATATCACTCCATTTTTGATCAAGTAATGGGTTTTATTAAGTCTTAGATCTCTCTTCTACTCCTTGGCTATTCCTATAGGGCAAGTGCCACTAATTATAAAATGAATGATAGGATCATAGAATCCATTAGTTTGAAATCTTTGTTAATCAACTTGCATGACACTTAACCTGGGGTTAGCCTTGGCAGTCATTTGAATCAAATATTGGCATCTTACCAATTTTTTAGTCTTCATCTCAATGTTATATTCTTTTAGGACAACCATCCACTTACCTCTCCTTTCTCCCAATTCATTTTAAATTAGCATAATCTTTATGATGGGTCATGTAGGATGGTATGCACTTTATTACTAAGAATGTAGTTCCTAAATTTATTTATTGATTTTACTAATGCACATGCTTGATTATAAATTAAAGAGCAATTTAACTCAACATTCTTAAAATTTGTGCTCATGAAAGAAATTTGATGGTCACATCTATCAATTTTCTAAGTGAAGGCTATATAATTAGTATGGTCAAAATAAAAGGAGTAAAGGTAAAAATCCTTAGAGAATTCTAGGCTTATCAAGACTAGATCTTGACCAATTAACTCTTTGATGTCCTTAAATACTTCCTCACTTTCCTCATTCCAAGTAATTTTGATATCTTTTTTCATCATGTCATTTAATGGTTTGACAATTTTTACAAAGTTATAAATAAACTTTCTTACAAAGTTAATTTTGCCAAAGATTCATATTAATTATTTCCTACTATTAGGAGGATCTATCTTTGATATATATTTTATTATTTTAGGATCTATAGAGATTTTCTCCTTAATAATGACATGGACTAAACATTTACCCTCAGTAACACAAAATATAATTTTATTTAGGTTGAGGAAAATCCCATACCTTTCAAAAACCCGCTAGAGGTGCATGATGTGGTCCTCTATATTTTATTTAGTAAGAATGGAATCCTCTTGAAAGAAAATGTAACCCACCTAGTTGTGGATGTTGTTTTCATTCTATCTTCTTTGTTTACTAGCACCTAGTTGTATCCTAAAAATCCATCAAGAAATGACATCATAGCAGATCCAAAAACACTTTTTATAACTTAAACTATAAAAGGTAAAGGGTAGTTTTATTTTTTATATGAATTAATTAGATTCTTAAAATCAATGCATAGCCTTATTTCACCATTCTTCTTCCTAAATTGTACCGAATTGGCTACCTAGGTAGAGTTCCTAATGGGAGATATAATCTTGGCATCTAATTTTTTTTTCACTTATTTGAAAATCATAGGCTCTAAAATACGGTTGATAGGCCTCTACTTTTATTTGAAAAGTTTTCAATATTTTTTTAAGACTACGGTATGAGTGATGACTTTTGGAACAAAAATCTTGAAGTCATCATAAGACCATGAAATTATGTCCTTATAGTTGGTTTACAATTCTTTGGTTTTTTTGTCTTCAATGCTTGTACATTTTATTCCAATATTAACTAAGGTTGATATTGAGTTCCAAGATCAACTACCTTGTAATATTTTCCACTTGCTTTGGGAATCATAGTATTCTCAGCCATCTTATCCTAGTTAGCTAACCTTTCTAAGGTAATCGTGACTTTTAGAATTTTGTTGTCATTCAATTGAATGACTTTACCATCAAATTTACCATCTTCCTCAATAGTATTCTCATTAGATTCATCTATGACATGTGCCTCAAATACTCCTAAATTGGTCATGAAATCAAGGATCTATTGATCATCATTTAAACCCTACATATGGTTTACATTATTAGGGATAGAAGGGCATGGAACCAACTCAATGCTAAAGTTTTGAGAGTCATGGTTTGGCAAAAAATTGGCTACAATTGAGGAAAGCTTATTAGCAGCCTTATTCTACTCTTTAGGGATAAAAATAATGTTATAATAATTAATATATTCAAGCAAATCCCACACTTTAAACTTATATATATTGAGGTATGATAATTTGCACTTGTATCTACTCTTTACTTGATTGACTACTAGTTCTGAGTCACCATGAACCATTAGTTCCTTGAATTTGTAATTGATAGAAATTTATAAAACTTAGATCAATGCTTCAAATTTTTCAAGGTTCTTGGTGTATGTAAATAAAATTCTATATGAAGAATGATATTTATTACCATCAGGATTGGTTAGGACAACTCCTACTCTGGACCTAGACTTACATCTAGCCCCACCAAAATGTAGTCTCCACAATCTAGGGACAATGTGAGAAGGTTTAGATTGACATTTCTTGGTAATTTTAAGAGTGAAAAATTCCAAATCATAGTAAACTATGTTCACCTTTTCATTCAAAAAATTGTATATTATGAAAATATGCTTCATCTGAGGCTCTTTTTCCACTATGATTTTATTTAGGACTCCTTTCCATGGTAGCCACAAATGTGAGAAGTTACTAGACATATATCAATTTAAATCCTTTGTCAATTCCCTTATTAATAGTAAGCCATAACCATCTAGTTTTTCCACCACATGGATGTTAATAAATTACTAAACTCTAGGCTTAAAGGTAAGTTGCATATGAACATTTAATAAATCCCTAGTTATCTTGAATCTAGACTTATCTAACTGAGTGATAACTCTATTTGATTTGATAAGATTCAAGCTAAGTTGTTTAAAAATACTTTTTGTCATAAGGTTGGTGGATGCATCAGAATCCAATAAATAGCTATGTAAATTATTACCAAACATTCTAACAATAAGCAAGAAAGGTAGGGATTTTGTCTTAGCCTTATACATAGAAACATTGGCATTGATAGTCTTGGATGGATTGCCAGGCTTATTGGATAAAGAATACAATAATAGGCATCTTTGTTCAGTGATCTACATCAATTCATGAAACTTGATGTTAGCCTTTACTTTCTTCATGTCCTTTACAATATTATACCTATTTTTATTGGAAAAATTAAATACATCAGTACAATGTTTACATGTACTTCCCTTGGGAGGCTCTAGGTTATTATTTGAGGTGGTATCTAGAGAAGTGCCAATTTTTTTTTAAGGCATTGAAGTAGTCATGGGATGCTTCTACTCTTTGTTCCTTAAAGGGTAGGTCTTCTTCAAGAACATCATCAAGTTCATTATCTTCTTGGAAAGGGAAGTCAAAAAAATTCACTATTAAGGCTTGGTCAATAGATTTGGATCTTGATGTACCTACACCATTATATTTATTAAGAACTACTTCATACATATATAATTCTTCTTAAATGTCCTCAAAGGCTTTGCATGATTCATTGAAATACATTTTTACATATTTAGAAGTGCAATGTACCCTACAACAATTTGTTAAATCATACTCAGTGAGATTAATGTCCATGGTCCTCTTATCAACAAATAATTCATTATTCTTATTTTTATGTAAAATATCATTCTATAATATATTATTGGGTTTGTTAAATCTTTGAAATGAGAAGTTCCTACTTGAGCTTTCTCTTGTATGGATAACTTTATTTTTCAATTGAAAGAAATTAATGCTAAGATTTTGGACCATCTTTAAGATAGACTTATTATTAATTTTAGGAGTTTATAAATTATGAACTTGATTATTGTTAGCATAAATGGCTGGTACCAAAGCCTTTTGATCATTTAGATTAAATCCAGTCATAGTATGGTTTAAAAATCCTAAGTTCTTATTGTGAGCAACATGGTTCAAGGGTAATTAATTCAAAGCTAAGATATGATTTAGAGCTAGCATATTATGATTATTATTATGAAAGATATTCAAGGTGGGAATATGTGGATTAACATTTATGATAGAGGAAGACATTTGTCGTTGAGGTTACATTTTATCATTAATGATCACTACTTTCGATTAGGCTCAGGATAAGGTGGTTATAAGTAAAAGAGATCTTTCCAAGAATACAGATGTCATAGGAATGATTGCATCCTTGTATATTTATAAAGCCAAAACATCATCAAGATTGTAAGGGTATATGGTATGAATATGAATCTTTTGAGACCTAGCATTAAATGTTCTTATAGACTAACTTACATCTCTTATGACGATGGTGAATTATTGGTATAAGACACAAGGACTAATGATCTTACCAAATTGGTCAATAAAGACATTATTAAAACCATCCCATTTGGTAATGTAATTATTAGGTAAGTTAAAAAACCATTAATATGTAAAATATTTTAAAGTGAAATGAAATAACCTAAATGCTACATATTCATAAGTGACATTTAACAATCTTAATGTATCTTTAAATGAGTTAATGTGTTCTTCTACAGTTACAACACCATTAGAACTAAATGTTGGAAAATATTTCTTAGGATTATGGGGTAGATTATGTACTTCTAGTACATTGATGAAATAATCACCTAACCATGCCATAACTTGTAAAGGTCAAATGCATGAGTACATTGAAGTGGTGAAATTGGTAAAGATTTTGAACATCTACGCTTACCTTTATCTCTCCTAGCTCTCCTATCGACCTATAATTCAAGCAAAGGTTTTGTTGTCTCTGAATGAGACCATGTTCTAATCTTGGGAAATTTCATCTTGGTGAATATGGATCCTATTTGAAATACTATTTTTCAAATCAATTTTTACAAATAAAAAAATTTATACTTGTACATTAAGAAAATTTTACAAAGATTCATATAAATAATAATAAAGGACTATGATATTTAACTAAATTAGCTCAACAAAGTGTCCAATTACACATGTATGAATGATATTTATGACTTCAAGTTCAAATAAACTCAAATCTGAAAAATATCTACGAATAGTTGATTAAAATAGCTATTACTAACCTCAAACCTATTGAATTGACAAAGCTAAATCTATATTTACCATAATCAAATGTGTATTCTTAAAGAATGTTTATCTTTGTCTAAATGAATCAAAAAGATGGGTCTATGACCATGAAGATCACAAATTTGTACACAACTATGCTAAGATAAACACAATTATGCAAAGAATATGGCAATTTTAGATAAAAAATGCTAAAACCAACAAAGATCCTATAGATTTATAAGGATTGTTGATGCCCTCCTTCTATCACCAGTGGAGATTATGTTTTTTGATGCCTAAATATGTACCATAGGTGCTATTAGTGTTTATATAAAACTTCTATTTTATTATTCAAACAATTCAAAGCATTAGTAGCAATTTATGGTAATCCAATTACCTATGATGAAATAGTGACAGAGCAAGCAAACTGTTCCATAATATTTATAAAATTTGATGGTTGGGAGTCACCTTGGTCCTAAATTAATAAAGTGAAATAATATGTGCTAGTTAAGATTAATTATGCTCAATTATAAGTCCAAATATTAGTCTATGTGAATATTTACAATGAGATTTAAACTAAAGTGATCTATTTCAAAAAGAATTAAAAAGGTACGATAGGGCAAAGAAGAAAAGTGTTTTTGATCTTTATCTCATACATTATGACAAAATTAAAGTGCTTCCCATGCATGAAATTAAAACTAATATATGAAATAAATTAGTTTAAGCTTACATCACAACATATATTAGGCAAAATTATAATGAGGATAAGAAATAATATAAATAATAACCACTTTTACTTTGAAGTTTTACTCCTTTAAGAAAATAGCTAATGCACATCTACAAATATAGAGAAAATAAAATGAATAAAACTCAAGAACCTTCAATTAACCTAGCATATGCACAAGTTAACAAGTATTCATTCATATGGTACATGCAAAGAATTTAAAATAACTACTCAAATCTAGGATTCAAAACAAACAATTGAGAGAGAAACCATATTGGAAATGATGCAAACAAATTTAAATAATTTTTTTATAATTATTTTCTTGGATTAATAACTCAAAAATATTAATGTTTTGGCTCAAAACTCCCCCTTTCTTTACAAATGGCAATGCTCCTTTTATAGACTTTAAGGAAGCATGTTAGTTAGTTGTATCAACTTACAAGTGTAAAAAATGTAAAGGACAACTATCCTTTCTAATTAGTTTATAAAATACAATATACTTTCTAAAATAAACTAACATTTTGACATATGTGCTAACACACTACAGATGCCTTTAAAAAATAATATTCGATTTAAAAAATTTATAATTCTTTCATAAAAGGGAATGTTCCTAACTAGCGGGTGGACCTTGTGTTGGTAGAGTCCCTTGATCCTAATGATGTAGTCTCATTACCTTTTGATGTTGCTCATCAATAAGTCTCAAATTGACTATAAGTTTTAAGAAGATCTCATCCTCTTAATCCACCAAATCTCCTAGGTCCCTATCATTTTCCCCCAACTCTTATTTGATTCTCCTCACCTTGTAAATATTATCATCTACCATTAGGATCATATCGATGACCCTACTATTGTTGGTCCCAAACTTGATTTGGATCTTACTCCTCACATCCTACATGACCAAAGTGGTCCTGTGTTTGAACTCATAATTTGAAATAATGCCCATGGAGTTGAGTTTTTTAGGTTTTTTAATCATGGACCCCAAGAATCATTAAATTCTATTCAACAACTCTTTATCATCCTTGATGAGTCTCTCTAAGAACATGGACCAGATAATCAAACTATTTATTTTATCTATAATCAACCCTAGGATGGTGTTGAGATGAGCAATGCTAATGGTCTTGAAACTAGGGATTTTATCCCCTATCAAGATGCTAATTAAATCCTTCATATTGTCCTTAAAACTCTACAAATGAGTGATTAATCCTTTAGCTACTACATCCTATTAGTTTAGTGTAGTTTGTATTGACTTTATTATCTTTAGAGAGTGAAAAGAATCAGGAAATGATACCTCTAACATTTCAATCATTGAATTAATAATAAAAAAAGACTTGTTTCTCTAGATTCTCCTTCTTTCTATGTAGGTTCTCTATTCATTATTTTATACCCTTCATGCCAGATTATAGTTATATACTTTGAGCATGGGAAAAATCAAGTATATCCTCTTCAAAAATACGGTGCTAACCTAGTTTCTAAACCTATACTTGATTAAATCCAATGAAGGGTTATACTTTTTTAAAATTGAACTCCTCCCCTATGATCATGGTTATTTTTTAGAAACTCTCTATAAGCTAGCTATGGTTAGGTCAAATCTAACACCAACTAAAGAAAGTGTAATATTTAGAGGCTCTAGGGTCTTAATTTATGATCTACTTGAAGATGCAAGAGCATCCACTTATCTTTCTTTTTCTTCCTTTTATATCTCCATAATGCATGGTTTGAGCTCCTCATGAACATGTATGTTAACAAACTTTCTAATTATCCATTGATGGTGCAGATTTGGGATCTTTTGTAGCTTTCCATATATGAACAACTAAAAAATGGTTGGTTTATGAATAGGTTTTGCATAAATAAACAAATTAACCTCACTCAAAGGGTGATTGAGGGTTAATTTAGGCCTCTTGTTCATATAGGAGCCAAGGCTAGCTCAACCTTTCTCTTTTATGGTAGGACCACTAGGACTAAATCAAAAGATACCTATTTCTCCTTTTCATTTTCTATTTTGACATATTGATTTTGAGGCTCCTCTTCCTACACCTCTTCCTCATCTAATCTGTAAGCATTAGCTAGTGTCTCTAAGGAATGTTTCAATGTTTCCCTAGGATCTAATGAAATTATGTCAATGAACTCAATAGCTAACTCTAGATTTTTATGTTGGGCAAAAGATGATGCCCCTTGATTAGTTATTTCTTCAAGTCTCTCTTTTCCTGACCCTTGTGTAACTTCTACCTCTAGATGTTTTAGAGGTAGCCAAAAAGATGGTCTTGGTATCAAATAGTACTATAGATGCCCCATATGACATATTTCACCATCTGGATTCTCATCTCTCATCAATCTAACCTCAATTTTGATGTTGCGCTTCTATACTCTTGCCAATACTTCTTAAAATGAAGATGCTAAGATGTACATTGAATCATAAACATTGAGTTTATGTTCATATTTCATGTTAATCTATTTGGATGTTTAATGTTTCATAATATTATTTAAGGATTTGAATGTCTTAATTATTTAATCTATAAAACGAATGAGTCTCCATGCCTACAAATAGTGTCTACATTGTCCCAATTATACAACATAGTTCTACTAATAGTTAAATGGAAATGATGGGGTATCCCCTTCCTTTTACCTTTTCATACACCATCATTACCATGGAATGATTGGTGTGTTGTCTCCTATTCAGCCATCTTGGTGGGTAAATAGACTGGTAGTTTAAGTGGTTGACATAAGGTTACCTCTATCCTAATTATAGTGAAATCAAGCTATAACTAAGTGTCCCAAATAAGTTTCACATACATTTTTTTATCAAGGAACTTACTTGAATCATAGGTAGCCTTGTAATATATTCTACCAAATCTATGTACACATAGTCACAAATGAATTGTATATGATCCCTATACTTGAATATATGTAGTTTGGATTAATATTAGGAGATTGTTTACCTTCCCTTAGGTGACCAATTTCTAATGTTGGGGATTTTTGTAGTGGTTAGTAGGGCATCCAAAAGATAAGATATCATGAAGTAATGATTTTTTGTTTTCTTCTTTATGTCAAAAAAATTATTGTTTCAAGTAAATATTGATCATCTCACCTAGTGAGGGATTAAGTCCCTTTTCAAACATGAAATATATATATAAGGGACTCAACAAAATTTAACATAATTGGAGGGGGACCTAGACAATATGTCTACCAATGTCATAATAATTTTAATTCCTACCCTAAATTGGGTGATTGGGATCCTTATACTGGGGTTAAAAACTACATGGGTACCTTAATACAACCATAGGGAATGGGTGGTTTTTAGGTCATTTTTACTATATCATTCTCTAATTTTGGGTAAATCCACCTAAAGATTGCATAGATTGTAGTAATTTTCAAATGCTATGGGAGAAATTTAAGTAACTCTCCTAAAAATATGTTCATATACTATCATATCTTGATCAATTTTACAATTTCTAAAAATAAGGGAAATAACATTGATGCAATGTAATACATATGGTTTCACTTCCTAATTTTGGAGACTAATCATTTAAATAGAGACTATGTCATAGTATCTCTGACTAACTATGGAATTATTCTCATCCTCCTTGGCGATTGCTTGCAACTCTTAAAAAGCTTATAAATCTTGGACTAGTTATTATCACTGATGTTCAATGCTACCACATAAAATTCAATGTCTTTGAAGACTCTTCCTTCTACGTCTGAAGTAAATTATAGTTATGTGTCTTCCCTATTTTTATTTCTATATGCCATGGTTGTGAGTACACAAATTTCTCACTATTGGTCTATAATCAACTTGTAGACTACTTTTCACTTACTCAGATGCTAATTAGACTATTTTTGGATTGATTATGGTTAATTTGGGGTCAAATTAGGTCTTCTATCAGTGTTAGGGATTTTTTTAGCTTTAATGGTAGTGTTTTTTTACACTCAAGTGAGTTCATAACTTATATTTTATTAGGACTTTTGAATTTATACCTTTTCTTTTTTATGCCCACAAAATCTTTGGTTTTGTCACTTTCTACTCAAATGGCATTGATGTGGCATCTAGTTGGCACTTTCATGGCACTTTATTCATTAATGTTTGAAAATTGACTATTACCATTTGAAAATCCTACCTTTTATTTCATTCCATTAAATCAGTCTATATAGATCAATTTATATCATTGATCTTCATCCTTCTAGTTGTATGCCATTAGCTATCCTTTGTACTAGGCCCCAAGGTTATGCCACTTGGTAGTCTCATGGGTTTTCTAAGCTCTAAATATTTATCAGTCTTATGGTTAATATGTGCTTACCATGTGGTATTACTACATGCCTTCATAGCTTCTATTGAATAGTCCATAATGATCTCAGTTTATTTTATCATGATGCTCCAATTAAGTTTGATCTATTGATCCTACAAAGGTGCACAAATTTTAAGTTAGTAAAATACCATGTAAAAAATTTATGTTAAATTCTTTAGTTTATGGTTTTATCTTATGTTAATAAAAAAGAAATAAAACTTAGGATAAATTTCTGAAGCTATGTTTATATCATAGTAAAAGGGGACTTGATATAATAAAGAGGACCTAACTTAAGGTTTTTGACCTAGTGTTTTTATCACATTAATAAATATGAGACAAACCTTGGCATAAATTATTTAATCTAGGATTCATATTATATTACCTTGAATTTCATAAATCCTTGATAATAATCCCATAAAATATTCCATAATACCATGGGGGTATATATAAAGACTAAGTATATTATTTTATACTAAGGTCTAGTCTAATGTTTAAAAACATGATTCAACTTTAAGATAATATTCAAGATAAGTCTAAGGTATTTATAATTTCTCCCCGTGTAAATTTAAATTTTAGGTCAAAACATAGCTTCTAATTAAACTAAGACCAATCTTAACATTGAAGTAGAAAACTTCCAAGGATGATTAAGACAAAAAACATGTTCATTATCTAAGTGAGATTGGTTTATGAGCTTTAATTTTGATGACCTCATGGACATCAATGATGGCCTCACACATGTTAATGACATTTGAAAAAATGTCAAAATCAATCTCTAGAAGTGTATCACTAGGTATTAAATTTTATGGCCTCATGGACATCAATGACAACCTTGTATACATCAAATAATGGGCATGAAAATATCAAAGTTGAGTCCCATGGAACATAGTAGGCAGTATGGAAATTTTGACCCATTATATGGAATTTGATTCATTTCATTCAAGAAAGTATGAAACATTGATCATGATCTGAGTACTTGGATATGATTAGTTATTTTAGTCATAAATGGATTAAGTAAGCTTGCGACTAGACCAAGATTATAGAGTAACATTTTGTTCATATCAATAAATACTAATAGGATTTAGGATTAAAGTCTATAAGCTAAGTTATAACATAATAAAGCATTGAACCTTTGAATAATTAAAAATTACTTCACATAATCCTTTAGCCTAATCTCTCATTGTATTGATAAATACATTAAAACTTTAGGGTAAGACATAGGTTAAGTCTATGTCATTACAAAAAGGGTCCCTCTTAATTTTCACATCAGTTGATCTTCAACATTTGCTTAACCATGGGTTGTGGATCATGATCCAAATGATCAAACATGATTGGTCCTATAGGTTAAATATTTAGATCCATTAGGTCCATCTCACACCATCTGATCATTTCTACTTGAATGCATGTGGGTCATAGATCCTATAGAGAAGGACATGAATTAAGTTAGGGCTTAAGGCAAATAAGACATAGGATAAACTCTTATAACTAAGGTATAGTTCATGTTAATAAACATTAATGGTGATTTATGACTAAGACATTAGTCTAATCTTGTGTAAATAAAGTTACACCAAACTAAGAACTTAATAAAAAGACCTTTTAGTATTAAGGTTGGACCACACCAATGTGAAAGGGAATGAGAATCTTAGGATGTGAAAGGGAGCAAATACATAACTTATAGATTAAGTTTTTTTCATGTTTAAATGCATGACCAAGAATTAATATAAATAATAGACTTAAGCCTATGGACTATTTAAAATATTACTACCAAAATATGAGTTTGATCAAAATATCCTAAGCTAGGGTTTTTGAAGAAGGGCTTCAAGGAAATTGAAACATGGATTTAACCTTGAGTTCCTACATACCAAAGGTTATTAAAATACTAAATATGGATTAGACCATGAAATCCAATCATAATTCATTCAATGAAAGTTCCATGAAACTTATAATTAAAGCATGAAGATCCACTATTAGCAACATTAGGCAAAGTTAAAGTAGAATCGTAAACAAGAGGGCCAACCTTAATCAGGTGTGGATGATATTCCAATACAAATAATTTGAAAACATTCTAAAGACATTCATATCAAGTGAATTTATAATTTTAGAACACAAATTTACACAATTTTAACACAAGGATCTCCATTCTCAAAAATGGGGGTATGTTGTCGTTAACAAGGAGGTGACCATTGTAACCAACGAGTCCATCCTTCCCAAGAATCATTTAAATTAATTTTAATAATAAATCATTCTATTTTATTTATTTATTTATATGATGTTTTCACATTGTGTTTAATAAATAATAAATTATTATTATTTAATAATAATCCAAACTATGCTAAGGATATAAATTATCCCACTTAGACATTAATTTTTTTAATAAAATATACATAGATACGTGATCTATGCAATTTTGGATGTTGGGATTTCAATCTACTCGTATCATTGGAATGTTGGGGGAATCCATCTTTATTATCACAATACATATAGGTTATATAATTCTATGGACACTTTAAATTATAGTGTTTTAGCTCATATATGTACTTATGTATGCCTTTGTCCATGCTAATATCTTTCATAGCATACTTGATATGTTATGTACATAACATTTTTTATAATACATATATCCAGGGACTAGTATAATATATTTATGTTGGTTGATTATTTTTTATTTCATGAACTGCCTTGAGTGTCTTTCCTTGATATTTTCTTCCTTGTTTGAGAATTTGAATATGTTCCATTGTTTTCATCCCTTATACCTTTGTTTTCCTCTTTGACATTTTAATAGGTCATTTCTTATTGTATGTTGACATTTGAATGTCATTTATTTATTTTTGTGAATTTGACTAAGTCATGTCCCTTTGATTTTGCAAAATTTAAACATGCCCATTATTTTTGGTCTCTTTGGGTCGTTATCTCTTGATTGCTTTTTGAGTGCTCTTGTGTGTGTGCTTGATTATTTTTTAAACATGGACTATTCCTATATATATGTTTCCATGATTCACATCATTTATATTAGGACATGGTGTGATCATATTATTCATGAATCACTAATATATCTACCTATACATGTTCCCTCTATATGATAAATGATACATTCATAGTTTACATGGCTATATTATTTTGTAAAGTTAAGTTAACTACTAGTTTTTACTTAACCTCATGTAAAAATGGGGGGCATATTAGTGGGGGCATGTCATAGAGGCCTGGATTCCACGTTGTTTCACAAATTTAGATTCAAGTGGGGGCATGTTATTGAAACATGTTCTCCACATTTTTCATAGTTTCATATTAACTAGGGACATGTTTTGGAAACATGTTCTACACACTTATGTAATGTTCAACATATGTAAATTATAGTGGGGGAATGTTATGGTAAGATGTTATACACACGTAACATAGTTTCAAATTAGACAAGTTACATAGTTATATGATTTAAATACACATTTTTAGTATAATTTTTTACATATGTACCATTGTTACACATAGTTTTTAAATGAGACATATAAAATGTGTATATGCTACACAATGTTTATAATATTTAAAAATAAAAATAGTTTTAGATTTTAAACACTTTCAAGGACTATCAACACCCACTGGGTTGCACTTTTACAAACTATATTGATATAATCTATTATAATAGTTGGTTCACTTTTGTGTATGGTTGAGGTGATAGAATCACTCAATATTCCAAGTTTTATAGGTTTTAATTATTTACATCATATAGCCTCACCATTTTTATAGTGTGAGTTAGCTTAGTTCACTCACACTTTTTAGGTTATAAATATGATTGTGTTGAATAGTTGAGATAATCTCAATTATCAGGTGGAAACTAACCTTTTCTCTAAGATTTGGGGCATGAAAATATATATATGAAATTTATATTTTTATATTTATCTTAATATTAGTTTCAATGATTAATAATGATACACCTTTTAGACAAAATTACTAAAAGTAAAGATGATTACATAAATACATGTGTACTCCTAAACTTTGATCTCTTTCAATTTCAATAATTTCAATTATTTAAATTTCATATTATATACACTATTTATATACTATAACATGTTCTTGGTTTTAGTTTATTCATGAAAAAATCACTCAATTTGGACTCAACAAAAGGTAAGGTGTGTTATGCACACCTAGGTACACATTTCTTCTCCTTTAAACCAATAATTTCCTTACTAGATCAAAGGGGTAGAAAATATAGACACTATTTATGAATTATATAATATCTAAGTATTATACACTTGGGAAATACATATCATGAATGTACATCCATATTCTAGACCTTCTCTACAAAAAGGCTTGCATACACTATCTCTTTATGCCTAATTTATTATCTCTTATTATGACCAATGTCATTTTGATGACCCATGAATTATATGATGCCCAGAATTTTGTAAACCTGTTTATCTTCCATATCTACAAGCTCTAGACCTACACCTATTTTATAACTAATCTAATAGTTTTGTTCCAATTAGATGTTTATGTTGACTCAAGTGTCATATCCCAATCCACATGTCCAATGCCCTGAAGACATCCAATTTAAAAATGAAATGTATTGCTATGGTTACACTAAGTGATATAAGGAAAGATATTATTCAAATGAATTAGTATAAATAAGATATAAACCCTCATTATTTTTTCCCTAGCATAGACCTACAAAATTTACAAGGTGTTTTAACAAAAGTATTCTATTGATCATTCAAGTGAGAAAAGCTTCCCTAATTTTTCCTATTTCCATATTATTCATTGGGACAACATATTAATAAGTATAAATTATTAAAGGATCAAACCAAGAGATATATTTTACAAGTTACAAGATAGGTCAATGTTGTACTTAATTATAATGCATTGCATGATTCACACACAAGCCAACATATAAGGGATAACTACATAAGTTTGAGGCCCTCTTTAAATTATTGGTTATCTAGGTAGGGCTAATTGATAGAGGGGTCCTTAGGGTAGATCAAAACCATGTGCCCACTAACATATTTTTCCCATAGCCAATATGAAGATGAATAACTAGTGTTTTTATAGTTGAGAAGGACTAACAGTCCATGATCAAGATCTAAATTCACTAGAGTGAAGGCAACACAAAACCCATAAACATAAAGGTTGTCACATAAAATTTTAATAGGTATTATATATTAGACACATGTGTCTTATCCATACAGGAGCATCGATGCAACCATCTTAGGTCAATGCAAGTGTGTGTGGCTATAGATGTCAAATTTACAAAATTAGGAAACTATTTTAGAATACATATCAAGTCTACTTTATGCCTATTCTAGAACTATATCCATATTAGCACTAGAATCAACTATGTATCTTATTTTACTTATCATTACAATATCTAGCATAGTTTTACTTTCTGTCTTTATAATCTCAACATAATAAATTTAGTATATGTTTTATCTGAGTTTTACTAATAATTGGCCTAATTTAGAGATATTCTACCACCATTATGCCCTGGGCTATCTCTACCCCTATAACACTACATTACAAAAAAATCTATAGTTTAGGGTTAAACAATCACATACATTTCCCAAGTTATTTGATTTTTATATAAGACACACATTTTATACATGGATGATTATATAATGAATTCCATTTTATCTAGTGGCAATTTATATGGGTGTCTTATACTACATGATACATTATCAATAAGTTAGATCTATCTATGTCCTATTCACCATGTTTAGATACATATCTTACAAGTGCCTTTAGTTACTCATATCTTACATTGTGTTACATGAATATTTTACTTTGTTATGATACAAAATTAATACATATGGATAGTGTAGATTAGTTTACACTTATTTTATGTGCATTTGATGTTATTCATTTAATTTTGTATAGGATAGACATTTCTTGATTATTATGTGTGGCCATTTTACCTATCTACACTATATTTTCTTGTGTAACATTTGAATATCCCCATTGTGTTTGGCCATTAGTCCTATGTGTGTGATATTTTACTTTAAAAAATTAAACATGTTCATTTCTTGTGCCCCCTATCCCTATGTGTGTGAAATTTGTTTGTGTGACATTTTAAAATTTCCATTTCTTATGGCACTTGGCCCTATGTTTGTGTGTGACATTTAAACATGACCATTTATTGTTGACCTTGGACCTATGTTTGTAATGTTTTCTTGTATGAGTGACATTATAACATGTCTATTATATGTGTCCCTTTGTCTTATGTGTTATATTATGAGTTATTATTTTTGTATTTTTCAATCTTCATTAGTGGTGGAATGATATATATTATAAATTTTCACTACGTAGTCTACTTTAGAGATGATTAATTTAATGTATGTCCCATTTATATATCAATATATACAAGGCACTTATATGCTTCAAATTAAATATATTACATACATGTTTTTATGACAATTACATTCAATTTATGGCATACTCTCCACACATTAACATAATCCTACATGATTACATATTTATCACATGATATAGTTAACTCTAATTTTAAGATGAGTAACTCATATGCTACACACCTCATCTCAAAATTTGGGAATCATAGCGGGCTTATATTAAAGATCCAAGCCTCTACGAATAAAAAAATAGATTTGGGATACAGTATAAGTTTCAAAGATACATAGTACAAGTTTAAAAAAAGTATACTACATGGTTATGTAGACATATAAATTAATCATTAAGAGATTAACAATATTTAATCTTAGCATACTCAACTTACTAGGTTATTATCCATTTCTCTATATTTTAATCTATAAGAGATCCTATATTATATTAAAAGAACTAAAAATAACATATAGTTGTCCCTATTTCAACCCCTTTTATCCATATTTAACCCATAGGTTTTTTTTAGATATTTTCCAGTAGTCTTTATCCTTCTAGGAAAAGTTTGCACTAAGTCAGATTAGGACACACTTTTGCCTTTTCCACTAGTGTAGATTTGTCCCTTGTACTCTAATGGTTAAGTATTAAAGTTGATAAGATTTATAATGTCTCTTTTATGCCTTTTCTAAATTCAGTTAGTAAAAATATCAAAATAGAACACTATAAAAGAACATCAAAGCTCCTCTAAACATAATCCATAAATCACTTTTAAATAATACTACACTCAAAAAAATAAGACATTTTCTTGCAATTTCAATTTTTTTGCATTTTAATCATCATAATCGAAGTCTAAATATATTTTATTATAGGTGATTTGTATCCATTTTAAATAATGTTAATCAATATTATATATAAATTCATATAATTTGAAAATTATAGATAACACGATCACCCTAATAAGTATACATACATTATCTTAAGGGCCATTTTGGATATATAAGTAACCTTTATATTACATGAGGTTTCTTGAGGATAAATAATATATTACCCTTACTCATTACCTCCATTTGTATTTCATATCCTATTTTACTCTTTTGTAGGAAAAAAAGGTTTTTTTTAAAAAACGTTTTTCACACATTATATTGGTGCAAAAATTAATTTGCAAACCCTTTTAGATAATACCATAAACACATCAAAATATGAGGCACATATATAACTAGGTCATAATCAAGAAATAAAGCTAAAGTGTGACCTTTTCCTCTTGATGTGGACTTATCCCAATGTAGTTTAAATTCATTCAATCAGTCACAAGATTGTACACATGTATTATCAATTAATTTTTAGTTACAATAAATAGGTTTTCATATATGTAGGCCTAGTTACTATTTTTATCTAGTGTCAAATTTCATAGTAAATTATATTTAACATTTAGATATGTGTATTCCTAAATTTCAATTTTATTAGTTTAGATATATTGGTTGTATTCACATAATTAAAAATAGATTAAACATTATAATGAACCCACTACTATAAGAACATTGATTGTTGTTTTCTTCATTTTTATGCTAGGATTTCATTTACATTTCTATAAATTATTGAAACTAATAGAAAATGCACTTCAACCTTGGATAAAACTAACACATAATGATTCAACCTATTTTATCTTGGATTTAATATAACATTAAATATGTTTTTATTTTCATCTTAAATAAATCCTTCACAGGAGCTCTTTCTTTTGACTTTGTGTTGAGCTTTGTTGATATGTATACACAAAAATAGTTCACTTTTATTTTATATTTTATTATGATTATTTTAGAAACTATATTATATATTTTTTAAAATTAATTAGTGATTTTCATTCATCCATAAACATGGAACTAACACATAAATGCCAACGAGCCAATAAAACATGTAGGCATATAAAATAGTTTTGGATTTTGAATGTTTGTTTTTATATTTTTTAGTATTTTTGAAATATATGAGAATATGGAAAGTGTAATTATAATACTATGATATCAGCAATGGGGTGCCTCTATGGAGTCCATATATCATATGCATTATATGTGTGCATAGTTGAATCAGAAAGTTTATGTTATTTTGGTAAGTTTCTACCTAGTATCTTTGGTTTTCATTTATCTACATTTGGTTTCCTATCTACTAGGAATGGATTAAAATTATAGGTACCAGGTCATGTAGGTATGAATATATTATGTGGTAAGTTATTGATCAGATAAAATGATAATTTTCTAAACTATTCATATATAGATTAATCACTATCTATATTGGTAGTGAGAGTATAAGTGTTCTAATATGAGTAATGGTTTGTATTTTCCCCATTTGTAACTATTATAGATTAAAATTTCACCCTATGAGAGTTTGATTCAATCCCTCTCAACTTGAGCTATTCAATTTGATTGACTATAGGTTGTGGTTCACCTATAAGTGAGTCAAACCTCTAGATTTTGGGCTAGATCCCAAAATACAACACCTAGACTAATACTACATGACTAAATTAAACATGAAAAGGAAATAAGAGTACTAATATAATTTTAAAAAAAAATTGATTTTAATCACAAAACATGAGGTCTATATATTGTTGAATATGGACTATGAAATATCAACTTACAATCTCATTATGCTACTCAAAATAGCCCCTATCACCCTAGTGTTTCGATATGAAGGTTTAGATGATTGCATGACAAATAGGATGATTAATAAAGAGGTGTTAATAGAAAAACTAATGATCTATAAATTATATAAAAAATAAAATAAATTATAACACTTCATATGACCTATGAAAGGTAACAAACTTGCATAAGGCATGAAAAATGAAGAGCAAATTCAAAGGATATGAATATCACTAAAAACTCATCAATAAAACATCATAAAATTCACTCTTTGAAAGATATAAGTAGAAAATATATATTTAATTCAATTTAATATTCAAGTAAAATCTCAATTTTTGTAGGGTTTTACCATACAAAATATCTGGATCCACAATTTAGCCAAAAATGGTTGCTCTTATAGAGAATGGTGAAGGGAGAGAGAGAAGGGCATCGTAGATATAGATAAAAAAGTTTCAAGAATGAGATAAATAGTTTAAAAAAAAGAGTTATGAAATATTCTATTAGGTCTACCATGTCATGTGTTAAACCTTTGAAAATGATCCATCCTTCCAAGTGGCATAAGAGTTATAACTTGGCTTGACACCTTGATTAACATCTTAGAAGCTACCATTATTTGCATGAATTGAGTGAAAAATGAAATTTAAAACCATTAATTTACCTTAAAATTATCTTAAAAACTAATTTAACATCTTCTATTCCTTAGGAAACTCCTCTAGACTACCATTCCATTAGTTATATGCATAGGTGTCTTGTAACTCTATATTTCCCATGACTAGATTGGTCGAAGGGGCATAAAACTCAAGTGAATATTATTAAACTCATAAAAAATATATGAATGATGTTAAAATAGGTTATAAATTCTAAAAAAAACTATTTTGGATCATGGACCAATTCCCCAGAACTCAGTTTGCTCCTTAAGCCTTCAATAGCCCTACTTTCCTTGTAGCCTTTTTTCATGTAAATATCCTTATGGGGGAGTTTTATAGGTTTTATTAAAAAAATGAGGTAATATTGTAATAACAAATATGTACTTATATTTCCATGTAAAATTTAATCTTTAGACTCTGAGTGGAAACCTATTTTTTATTCCTTTCTTTCTCTTGAATAAGGCCTCAATTAGGCCTCCTTGCTTTCGACCCTATTTTTTTAATCAAAAATTATGCCACACACTTTAAATCACAAAAAATAATGAAAATAAATTTCCTTAATTCATAACAAACCTTCATGTAAATTTTTGGGTATTGAAACCCTATGGACGTATGCAAACTAAGAAATGACCTTACCACCTAGTCTCATTTTGAGCATGTTTGAGAGTGACTTGAAATTTTGGCCTAGTTTGATCAAATAAAAAATTTATTGTGAATTTTTTTTTGATTTTAAATTATATTAAAAGTATAAAATGACCTCATACCATGATTGGTAATCTCTCCCCTTCTTAGAACACCTTTAAAACATAAAAAACTTGCAAAATACGGTATTTTAGGCAGTCTATACAATACTTCATAAAAGTGAAGTATATGTGAAGAAACTCCTTGGGGTAAAAAAAAATAAAAGAGGTTTAAATATAAAAATATGTCATTATATGTGATTTTTAACTCTTTTTCCTATCACTTGTCACTATCAAGGTTTAGAAGAGGTTTTAGACCTGTCTGGGGTCTTAATGATTCTTCATAAAGAACATATCATTAAATCACCTCCTTCCACTTGGAAAAAATTATTTATATAACCATAAAAATATTATAAAAGTCTTATAATACCATGAAAATTTTTATAACTAGTGTGAGCATTTGAATTTTCTCTTTGAGTGGCTTGCTTAGTACTTTTGGGCTTAGAGAGAGATCTACTTTGAGTTTTGGGTCTTCAAACTCATTCCAACTAAGTTGAGAGGATTAAAAACATTTGTGAAAAAATTATATATTATTATATATTATTTTCAATTATTCATTACCCCTCCATATCAATCTGGTATAGTGGTCAACTTTTTTGGGATTTAAGCTTGCTCTCTCTTTGTTAGCCCTCAAGGGCACTTGGAGTGAAGACTTAAGTTTTTATCCTCCTAATAATGTATGTAGATATATTATATTAATATTAAATTCCATTATAGTTACTTCATTGGGTTTTTTAACTTGTTTCATGTCCTTGGATCTCAAGTGGACACCTAAGTCTCTTGACTATGCCTTGCCCAAGAAGTGGGAAAGGTTTGCGATAAAATAATGAGTACTTACACCATTTTTATGACCTAAATAAGACCATGGAAGTATTTTTAAAGTAATTTTCACCCTATTTTCCAAATTTTAGAGTGTTTTCACACCTATATGACTCCCAAAACTCAAATTTCTCTCAACTAATTATATGTTTTCTAGTGACTGCATGAGAGTTATCTCTTAGAATTTTTTGAGGTTTTGATCCCTAGCCCTTAATTCTAATCTTACTCAATGATTCATGAACCTAGATAGTGTCCCTTAGTTATGTTTGAAACTCTCTCATCCATGTTCCTTATATTGACTCAAGTTCAAGGTCTACATGTGCTTATATAGCGTGTAGGTGTCCATGAATCTCTTGATTGTCATTTGAGTTTTTAGACCTCATTTGATACATAATAACCTTTTAAATAGTCTTAAATATTTATTAGAGTCCTAATTGGGTTCATAGAACATTTTAAAAACTCTCAAATGATTACTCTACCATTATCTCAATTTGAATTAAGACCAACTATATTTTAAGTAGGCCACCTACAGATGTTTATAGTGTCTTGATCTATCACGAGGTGTTACTTTGGGAGCCAATTTGTCTTTCATAAATTTTAATGTAAACCTTCCTTGTTGACAACTATCCTTAAATCCATGCAACTAGGAATCCTCATCTTGACCCTAGAGACTACACTAGTTTGATTATCTAAGAAAAATTCTAACTTATGTTGAGTTCCATACTCACAAGGTGTGAGTGATTTCAAATCCAATTATCTATTGATTCTTTAGTTTTTGATCATGTTTTAAGCTTGATACATCATCATTCTACCATCTTAAGGCTTTCTTTCCTACCATCTTCTTTCTCACTATTGGTAACTTTTGTTCTCTTAGCCTTAGGTTGAGAAGGATTTGAATAGGCCTACTCATCTTATTATGAAAGTAACAGATCTTCCTTAGTGACAACTTAGATTTTACATGGTTACATTGACCCTAACCTCTTCAATACCTTTCAGACCCCTGTTGGTTTGATCTTCACTTGTGCTTACCTATTTGTACTAGTTGTAAGTAATCAATCCTATATTGACTTTACATTCCTCATTAAAAAAGACCTTACTCTCATGTCATTGACTTTATATAAGTTTAATGAAATTGTTTTAGATACAAAATTGAGATCCAAAACTTTTGAAACATAGTCTAGTCCCTCTTTTAGGTATAAACATAATTGAGCTTATAGTAACAACCTGTAGGTTTGTATAGAGGATTTAACTATGTTAGGTTTTAGGGAATTATTACCCTTCTTACCATGGTAAGCCTTTTGAAAATCCATGATATTATTTGAGCTTCCATTTAAGTTTAATACCTCTCTCACACACCTATGTCATCTTAATTTATTGTACTTGTCCTTATCTCCTCTATATAAGGTACTATATGTGGGGTTTTGACTATCTATTCAATCCAAATATTGTATCTATTTTGAAAGTGGCCTAATTATTATTTGAGGGTTTATAACACCATATAAATATGCATAGGACTTAGGGATTCATGCCAAGTTTTATTTGTGTGTAGATTAAATGTTGATAGTAGTTCAAATTAGGGCCTACATGCCTAAGGTTTGTAGGTCACTATGAAATATTTAGGGATACACCAAGACATCTATTGAGTAGTTAGCCTTCTCAAACTTCTCATACCATGTCACACCTATTATCATTATTTCAATGGCCTCATAGGCTTATGATAGTGCATTATCATCTTCAACCTATTTAACTAGTCAATATAAACTTGTAGGTGTATCCATGATGCTATCAAGACTATGTATTAAGTGTTTTAAGCAAAATATTATCCATAAATGCCTGATAGTGACATAGTTATTTGAATTTTTAATGACCTCTATCATGTGTCCTTTATCTTGTTCTAATTTTAAGTTCATGTTGGTTTGGTGTTAGATAGAGACATATAGGATTAGAGCCTGTAGGTTGCTCTTGAAGTGATTAGGATATAAATATCCATTTCATGAATTCCTAAACTTGTCAAATCTATCAACCACTGTTCATCACTCCATTCTTTATAGAATCTCAAGACAAGCATCATAGTCACCCTCTACTTACCCTATAGTCTATATAGACTGCATACAGTCAACACATATAAATATATTATGTGTGGTGGCTTGGAAAAAATGAGATCATTAAATTTGATGGTAGAAATGAAGAAACCAAAATTATATAATACATTAATAAGTGTGTTAAGTCCTTATATGAACAATGGACATCTTCTAAACATCTTTATATTCTATACAAGCCTACATATGGAGGAGATAATTGTGATCTCTCTTTGAAAAGTGTGTATAAGGGTTTGTATAATCAATTTTATAGACTTAAAGGAGTAAAAATTCATCTTAAAACCTTATACCATGGTATATTACTGGTAATTGAAGTTTAATTAGCAATAAAATGCCATTAGACTTGTTTAAACACTGATAATGTCTCCCAAAGAGAAAAAAATATAGATATGAACAAGAAACACATTTAAGATAAGTAGGACATGAATTACATGAAATTTATTGATTCTCCATGGACAATGAAACATTAGAGACCCATAAAAAATGATCATCATGAAGAGGAAATATGAACTTGCATTAGAATTATCTGAAATAACTTGTTTACCAAGATATTAATCCTTCAAGTGAAATTACTTCATGTATATGATTAACATAATAAAACCACCATGAAATGAGATAAAATAAATATAGAAATAAACCTCAAAATAATTATTCTCCATATATTTATGATCTAGATAAATAGTTGTAGGAATAGACCCCTCTCAAATGTATAAGCCATAATGACCTACTGTCACTCATAATTACTATTCATAAATAATAGGCCATCATTATATAAAAAAATTAAACTAATTTTCATCTTATTACGACCCTTAACATTTTTGAAAAATTCAACATCTAACTTTCTCTCTCCTGACCATACCATCTACTTCAACTTTGCCTTTCTAAGCTTGTGAAGGTAATGATTGAGGAGAAAAGGTGTATAGAGTATCAATTATACTTTACACTTGGTTAAAAACAGGTAAATGACATTAAGGATACCAATAGACACTTCCAAACTATTTCTAGCTGACAAATGATTCTCCAAGGTCATATAAGTGACCAAAAGTGTTTGAAAGTGTAATTTTTTCAAATTGGGAGGTTAAAACTACAATTTTGTTAGTATTTGACTAACACTAAACATTATATTATATATATATATATATATATATATATATAATGAAAATTTCAGTTTTAATTTCTTTAAACATTCCCTTATTTAAGTGGTATGTCCCATTTCTCTCTATGGGCCAAAAGGTGGCCAAATTGACATTTTTTACATTTTAGAGTCAAATAAAGGTTAGATGATAGGATGACATTAATGAAATTAAAATATATTTTTTTAATTACTTGGAACTATATTAAACCTTTAACCAATTTTGACATAATAAGACCTTGGAGTTGACTTCTTGGACTAGATAAGTGTTTGTAAGACCAGAACTTAGACAAGGCTAAGGAAGGGCAAACATGACCATATGATACTCTTTATAACCATTATAGACCATGAAAAATCCATATGACCACCCTAAAAAAGTTTCAATTTATAAGGTTTGACCTATTTTGAGTTGGATTTCAAATTTGGTCAACAGTAACCACATTTACAACTTTAGATTTGTCAAGTGTATCTTGATTTTTTACATCCTTTTCTAGAAATCCTAGTTTAAATATTTGATGTGTTCATTGATATTTTTGTGATCTTATATTTTATATTTGTGATTTAGTATTTGAATTTTTCTCATTTGTAGGTTATTATTCTTTTGCATTGGCCAAATGTATCTATGAATGATTTGCATTAGTATTACTAATATATCCCAAGCCTTGATGGTCATTCCGATCATATGTAGAAATAGGATGAATGATGCATTAGGAATTTTTTCCAAATCCTTGACCATGATTACCAATTTTTTAAAAGTATTTCATTCAAAAACTACATGGTTTATAAATTTTAGTATCATTTTTGAGAGTTAAGTTTGTATGCTTTTATTGATATGATTTATCTTTCTAAATGTTTTCTTGCTCTAAGTTTTGTATTTTCAATTATTTTTCCTCTAAATTTTCCTTTGGTGCCCATATTTTATTTTTTTTCACTTGTGATTTAGGAAATGTAATCATACTATGATTGGGTTTATTGGTATATGTATCAATGATAGGATAACCACTATGTTTGTGATTATGTATTTGGTTCTTCAATGTAAAACAATGATCAGTATGATGTCCATGCATTCTATGATATGCATAGTAGTAATTAGATATATGTATAGGGTATATAGGAGGTAATTTTATAAATTTATTATGAATCATATCTCTTAATATTTCATATGGATCTTAGTATCCTTTGGGTTACTTTTAGAATCACTTGTGTTGGATTTATTCTATTTTAGCTTTTCATTTTGATATGGAACCTTATTTGGCATAATATTGTTAGGTGAGGATGGAAACACATGGTTCATAGTATCATAATGTGAAATATTTGTATAAGTAGTATAATTTTTAAATAAAGTGTTATTTAAATTTTGAGACTAATTTGCTTTTTAAAATCATGTATTAACTTGTTCATACTAGTGATATAATATTTTAGGGCCTCACAAACACAAACCCTAGGCATTTAAGATTGATTACCTTCATTTTAAACTATAGGGTGGGATAAATTACTACATGGATAAGTGAAATCATAGATTTTGTTAATGGGATGAGATATATCACCCTCTATAGTGTTAGGAAGGTCAAAAGGTTCCTTTGTAACTCATTTAAATGTTCTAAAAAATGATATGAGAATATGATAAGAAAGGAATGAAAATGTGAGGAATAAATTGATCATGATACATTAATTATATAACAATTTCAGAATATTGGATAAGATTTTGGAGAATATGAGATAGTTTCTTCATTAAAAAATAGTAAATGAGATGAACCTAGGAAAATAGGGAAACAAAAGTATGGTGTATAATAGATAGGTCTACATTTAATAAAAATAGTAAAATGCTAAATTCACAATACTTCATACAATGTTTTGGAAAACCAAAAAGAGGTTTATTTCTATATCAACATAGTTATGAGAAATATATCAGGAAATGGAAATTTTATCTATAATAAATCATAAATTGTCCAACACAATATGGAATGCTTCATAAGCAAAATGCTATTCAAAATATAAAATCAACAATTAGAATAAATCATTAATATTTTTTAGATATATGAGTGAGCTTTTTAAACAAAATATAAATTTTTTTATGAAGCCTAAAAATTAATTTGAAAATAAATACACCACTGACCCTTGCATGCCAATATTTACTAAAAATAGTAAATTTTGAAAAGTAAAACATCCATACCAAATTATACGGATCAAAAAGAGGTTTATCTTTATACCAACCTGAGTATAAAATACCTCTCAAGAATTCCTAAATGTACTTTTTTGGAGGCTAAAATGTACCAAATAAGGAAGGATCCAATTATAATCATATGAACACGAATCCTTTATGATGAGAAGAGGGTAAAACCCTATGGTAAACATTCAAATCTATAAATACATCACAACAAGATAAAACCTTATGAGGCTTGGAAGCCTTAGATCTTAATTTTTTGCATTCACATAGATTGGGTTTACCAAATTTTTGACTGTAAAATGTTGGCTAGTTTACATCATATATGTATTAAAGGGTATACAAAATGAATAAGCACAAAGGTGATAATTAGATAGTAATATAGACCAATTGGGTGTTAAACATAGGATATAACATATGTTGAATTAATAAAATGAATAATTGGTTAAATATAGAAAGTAAACCTAAGATATGTATATAAATGATAAAAAAATGCACTTATTAGTTATGATGATAACATAGTTGATGGATATAGAAGAAACAAAAATCAAGATGTAAGATGATTCTAGAACAGTCATGTGATTTTGTATTAAGTCCTTCTAGAGATTTATAGGACACTAATGTTAGCCTAGAATGGTTGTATTGATGCTACTATCTGGGTTTGACATAAGTGTCATATATAAAATACCTACTATAAAAATATAAAACCAACTAGATAATTTTGGGTTTAACTTCACCCTTCACTCCAGTGAATTTACATCTAGATCCTGGGACTATCACTCATTAAATATCAAGACCTAGTTATTCATCTTCGTGGTGACCTTGGAGAAAAATGGGTTAGTGGTCACACAGTGTCAAGATGACCCAAAGACCCCATCTATAAATGATAAATTACTACATATAGACTAATTTTGAATAGGATTCATACTTATTTAGTTCTCCCTTATGTGTTGCATTGCATTTGAATCATACAATATGTGATAAGAAACTACAATAATGACCTAGCTTGTAACTTGGTAAATCAGGCTATTGAGTTACTCCTTCAGTACTTCAAACCTATGTATGTCTTGTCCCTATGACTAATATATAAATAGGAGGACATAGAAAATATTTTTTTAGTAGTGATTGATATAATGATTTTAATAATTTGCCTTGGTCTATGTTAGGTATTTTTTAGGTTTTCCCTAGGTGAGGAATGAATGATAGTTGATCTTATATTTATATTTATCCATTTGGATAATTAACTCACTTTAAATTGCTTAAGACAACCATTAGGATACATTTAATTTACAAGATTATATGAATTTATTGAAATTGACACTTACATTAGGGTAAAACATTAGCATAGATGCTACTATATATCCTAGATATTAGTGTCCATGTAGTAGGAAATAAAGAACAAGCTCAAAACTTGTAGAGGTGAAAGATAAGTCCATTTTAATCACTCTAGGGAAATACAAAAAATATAGATGATCAAAAAAATATTTGTTAAACTAAGATATATACCAAGGGG